>JAADXI010000049.1:0-51963 GCA_023337615.1 Pythium brachiatum | reverse complement strand
ATCCCCACCACATCCAGCGCTGCGATTGGTACCTCCGCTGCAGCCACCAACTAAGAAATGGAGCTTGTTTGGTTTGTGATGATGATGTCCATGATCATCATCACCCTTATAGGCAGGGTCTGTCGTTTGAATCACATCCACATTCGCGCCATTGTGTTGGTGATATTCATCCGCAGCAGCGAAGAAACGCAGTTCAGGGTTCGGTATTTTTGGGGTGCCCTTTGAAAGTGTAATTTCCGGCCAGATCTTTTTGGGCACTGATTCCTCTTTTTTCGGCCCCGATTGCACTTTCATGTGCCAACCACGGTACAATTCGGTACCGGTAATAGACGGCAGCACCATGGCGATGCGGTGGCGATGCGATTGCGGAGAGAGTATGGAAAGGTATTTTTTGGAAATTTTCCAAAAAGAACGAACGTCGGTCCCAAATGGTTCGTTTAGTAGTTCAGCCTGGTTCGTATTTTCACACGTCACACACTATTCCTGCACCAGGCAACTGAATTAGGATAACATGAACCCATCTTACCGCAACATTTCCTCCCAATTTCCCCCAAATTTTGGTCAATAAAAAACCCAAGTTTTTTTTCGGCTGAAGATGACCAATAAAAAACCGTTCTTTATTCGGTTCGTTTATCGACGTTTGAGGAACGAACCTTTCCACAGGAGAGAGTTGCAACCTAGACGCCATCATTCCGGCAATCACGCGGCCGCGGCGTTTGCGAAGCAGGTCAATCTCCAAACTGGCGTCACTCGCGTGGTCACATGACTTCAACACAGCTCGCGTTTTCCGTGGAAACGAGGTTTTTCCTTCCAAAACCGCATGCCTGTTTCGCCACCCATTGTATTTAATAGGTATCGCAGGTTTACGGTTCTAAGAGAGATCATGCTTCTCGCCCAGTATCGAGAATAGCAGGTTCCTTCCAGCTCTGATCCATTTTGGAGGCAACCTAAAAGCACCAAGAAGCTATCTACTAACCACGAAGAGCTCTACGAGAAACGCGATTGAAGGAAACACCATGGCGACGCTCAAGATTCTGTGGCGAGAGCAGCAGGACATGCGCCGCGTGCAGGTCGTGGCGGTGAACCAGACGCTGGCAGACCATGACGGCCGCAGCATCGCCGACTGGAGCACGCTGAGCTTCCAGAACCTCAAGGACTATTTGCTGCTGGTGTTTGCCGAGCTGCAGCACGTCGCGCCCAAGGACGTGCTGCTGTACTACACGGACGACGACGATGAGCAAGTGCGCGTCACCAACGACACGGAGCTGGCCGAGGCGTTCCGACTCATGGAGGAGATCGCGGTTGCGACCAACAGCAAGTCGCCCGTGGTCAAGATCACGCTCGTCACCACGCCCAAGACCCAACACACGATCGAGCACGACCAGTTGCCGGTGGGCAAGCAGGAACGGCAGGTGCTGGACCTGTTTGTAGACTTGAGTAAGCTGATTGAGCAGTGGGACGCCGCGTCGGCGAACCACGAGGTGCTCAAGCGTGATCTGGTGTCGCTGCTCCACGAGCCGGGCTGCCAGGAGGCACTCACGGAGATCTTCGCTACGCCCAAGTTCGCCGCACTGCTTGAGAAGCTGGCTAGTGAATACCAGAAGGAGCAGAACCTCACGATGTGTCTGCGTGCGGTCGCGGGCCACAACGAGTTTGATGAGATCGCGCAGATCCTGCTGCTCAAGTGTCCGCACGCGCGGATGCAAGTGGAGCGCGTGCTGCAAGTCATCCAGGAGCACCGCAACGTACAGATGCTATCGGCTAGTGATGTGTTTGAGCCCATTTCCGTCGACGAAGCGAAGGAGGATATCGGTCCCGTGAAGGCTGAGTTTGTGGCTGATGTCACGTGCCCAGACGGCACTGTGCTGCCGCCTTCGGTGCCCTTTGACAAGGTGTGGCGGATCAAGAACGGCGGCAAGACGGTGAGTTTGTGTGACGTTTGTGTTCGTGCAACGGAGATTGAATTGCTGACCAATTGTGCGTGTTTTCTTGTGTTAGAAATGGCCCATTGGCTGCAAGCTGCTGTGTGTGGGCGGTGATCGCCTGCAGGCACCGGACAGTGTTCCTATTCCAGCAGTTCACCCTGGAAGCTCTCTCGACTTGTCCCTACGCATGATCACGCCGTCCACCGCTGGTCGCTACACTGGCTACTGGCGTCTGTGCACGGACGATGGCACGCGCTTCGGGCAGCGCATGTGGGTTGACGTCAACGTTGTGGCGCCTCCGGGCTACACCGGTGGCGAGGTTCGTGTCGCGGCACCAGCAGCGATGGTGCAGGCCCACTCGAACAACGAAGTGAACATTCCTTCGGCGGTCCCATTGGTCTCACCGCCAGTGCCAATGGCCACTCCAGTGCCAGCTCCTGCTCGAGTCGTGGCGCCACCAGTTGCGCAGCCGATTGTCGCAGCCTTTGTACCAGCTCCAGTTGCACCGCCAAGAAGCTCCGCCGAGATCAAGTGGGCAGATCAGCTGCAATCGTTGACTGACATGGGATTCGTGGACACGCAGCGCAACATCGTGCTGCTCGAGGCCCACGACGGCGATCTCAGTGCCGTGATCAGCAGCTTGCTCTAAGAGCTGAATCGTGTGGCTCACTCGACACACTTTGCTCATTCTCTTCTCTTGATTTATCGTTTACGTGGGACATCGCACTGCCCCCTCGATGACGCCGTTACTACGAACTAAAGCCCAACAAAACAAAACCTTTTACATTCACTTGCTTCCTACATCTACTGCATACTTGTACACTGCCGGCGATTCTTTCCTACTTGAGCAGCACTTCCAACTGCTGATCAACGAGTGCCACGAACTGCGTGACGAGCGACTCGTTCGTGTCCTTGCTCGAGCGGATGCTCACGTTGGTCTCGTTCGTCGAGCACAGGACGTCGATCGAGAGAAAGAAGAAGTCGCTCGAGTCGCTTTGTTTGGCGTACAGCACGTACTTCTCCACGCCGTTTACTGTGCCACTCGCGAGGCACGAGATCCCCGCACGGCTCATGGCCGCCATCAAAACCTCGGTCGTGGGGCGTTTGGCCGCTTCGAACGAAGCGTTGTGTCGCTGAATGAACTCCTCCCACAGGCTCTCGAACCTCTTTGGATCGATTCGTGCGCTCGCGTCGAGCTTCAGCGCGCGTCGAATCGACAGTTTGTCTCGCAGCATTGCTGGCTTTTTCCATTGCATTGTGATCGCAGGCATCCTATCACCAATCACACAGCGATCATGTCAACACAACGGGATCTGAAGAGCCTTCCTAGAGTTCACAGAGACAACGTACTTTTCTCGAAGCTTGGAAATGGGCCGCTTGATTTGTGAGGGTGGTGGCTTCTCAAATGGCTCGTTAGATGAGGAAAGGAACCTTTTACGGAGACAATAATCAGTCAGACTCCAGACAAACAAATCAACACCATACCAAACATCGAAGGGCTCACCCATCTGACTCAAGCGCGTCGACTGTGGCGTCACTCGGATGCTCTGGATCAAACGCTGGTATTTTGCCAGCCATCTCCAGACTGGAGCTCTTGTGCTTGAGCGGCTTCAACTTGAAACAGTCCAGCGAACGCGCCCAGTGGACGTGACTCCACTTGCGTCGCATATACACTGTGGTAACGATACCCACGGCCATCACGATGCCGATCGACATGACTACAATCAAGACGCACCCGTCAGATTAGTACGACGCAAATGACTAGAGAGAGAGAGTGATGAGAACTGACGCTGCCATGCTCCGTACGGGAAGGACGTGTACGCGCCTTCCAGTGACACTGCGTCGTCAAACTTGGTGTTGCCCAGCACGCCATCTTTCTTCGCTTTGTTGGAGAACTTCTTCTTCTTGTCGATCACTTTGAGCTGTTTGCCATCTAGTTTGCCTTCCAATAGGTGCGCGCGATTGGCAGTGTGGGCAAAGTACACGGCATAGACGGCTCCGTCTTCCAACTCAATCGCCTGTGGCACCTCGTACTTGAGCAACACAAACGCGTCCGTCTTCGGTGCAATCGACGGCACTTCCTCGGGTAACAGCAACACCGCACCGTTGAGGTGGCCCACTTCGCTCGTGGCTTTGACTGTCGCTGCGAACACGTGAAGAGGCACAGCGCCGTCATTTTTCACCTTCAGCTTCAGCCCGACGAGTGTGTTCTGTGGGTTCGATTCCGCCGGCAACGTCCACATCTCTGCTGTCTTGAACTTGAAGCGCGGCATGTTCTCCTTATTGTCCGACTGGTCATCCTGTTGGCGCTCGTAGCTCTTCGAGATCATCAGGGCATCGCATTCGACAGTCGATTGGTGATACTCCAGAGCCGACGCACGCCCGGGACCGCTACTCTTCGGCGCAAATACATGTTGCAACTGTGGTACAAGCTCCGATGTCCATGCGTTCATATCCGCCGTCGCTTCAGCTTGAGGACAAACACGCATGACGGCGTAGAGCCCCAGTAGCTCCTCGTCAATCCGCGTGGTGACGCAGTCCAGCACTTGCAGCGCCGTACTTTTCAGCGCACGATCCGTCTGCTCCGCAATCGTCGTCATAATCGTGGACTTCACACACGACTTGCCCGTCTGAAGCTCGCTCAGTTCTTGCAGCGGCATGGCTGACAGGCGGCGGATGTGCATCTGCACGCCGACATCCGTACACGTCACGGTGCCTTCGCGCTGCTGCGTCACGGGGTCAGCGAGTGCGGCGCTGGTTCCAATGAGCGTGGCTAGCACGATAGACGCGGCACAGAGCCGTCGTAGCGACGCGTCGAGCCCGCGTGGAGCCATGTATATTCCGTATCCGCCTGGTCGAAAATGGGATTTGTGATGTGGAGCTGCTCAAAAAGTTCCACAGAAGTGAAGGTGGGTGTACCGTATGTGTATCCAATAGAGGACCCCACGCAAGTCGAAGAATCGATGGTACTGTACACTACCTGAATACAAGGTCGCAATGAACTTCCACGACCCGACCATGCGAATCCGCAATTGGGGAAATCGAAAATGGCGGACGACGAGGAGAAATACGTGGATCTGACGGCGGATGACGACGACGCAGTGGACATTCAAGACGAGCAGGACGAAGGCGATACCACAGAAGAAGACGCGGTGCGTTTATGCTTTAATTTGGCGCCGCTATCTGCTGCGGACTGCGAGGAGATCTCTTAACGAATGCAGCTACTGATCTCATCTGTGTCTGCTGCTATTTCAGTGCTGCATTTGCCAGGACGTTGTGAGTCTCGTGAAGCAGGGCTTTCTTCCTAGTTGCGACCATCGCTTCCACTTTGACTGCATCGTCACGTGGTCGAAAGTCACGAATCTGTGTCCGCTGTGCAAACTCAAGTTCAACCACGTCACGCGCCACGATGAACAGGGCAACGTCGTGCATACAGAGCCAGTGGCCGACACGAAGCAAGTGTTCCGACCAGATCCACAAGACCACGATGTCGCAGCGCAGTTACGACTGGTGAACAACGTGCGCTGCGAGAGCTGCAGCCGCGGCGATGACGAGCACGTGCTGCTCATGTGCGAGATGCCCCACTGCATGAATGCAAGCCACACGTACTGCGCTGGGCTGAGCGAAGTACCCAGT
Organism: Pythium brachiatum; assembly: GCA_023337615.1. Classification (NCBI taxonomy): domain Eukaryota; phylum Oomycota; class Peronosporomycetes; order Pythiales; family Pythiaceae; genus Pythium; species Pythium brachiatum. The sequence continues at coordinate 46,402 of JAADXI010000049.1, read as the reverse complement.
CATTCATGGTACTGCACGCGTCACCAGGGCGGCCCCGCACGCGCCAGCGACCTCATCCCGCGACCAGCATCCACAGTATCTACTCGCCGACGGACTCGTCGCCTCGCGAGTCTCATGTCCAACATCATGAGCGGCGTCGGCGCTGTTCGAAGAGGAGCTACGCCGGGATCAGCGAGACGTGGCCGTGCTCGGAGTCGTGGTGGAGCTCGTCTGAATATTCTGGACGGAGAAGGAACATCCCGGCCGATTCGAGGAGTCGCGTTGGCGTATGCAGCGCACATGTCCAGAGAGCTCCAGGCGATCCAGCACCGAGCCGACGCCATGTTTGCACGGGGAGATCTCGGTCGAAACGCGTTGTACGCACGCCCGAGTGGCTCGATTCTTGGCTCCGGGCAGTCGACTCGCTCGACCACTGACCAGATCTGGGACGACTATGCGATAAGCCGACGGCAAATGGCAGAGGCAGCGGCGCCACCAAGAGCGACGACAGACGCTGTAGACGTACCAGCTCGAGTGAATCCGAACCGCATTTCGCCCACGTTTGCGGCAGAGTACCGAGATCTGGCCAAGCGAATGGCCGACGCTGCGAGCCACGACAACTACGCGTCGACTGTGTCGCTGTTGATTCCGAAAACCGCTCGACTGCGACTCGTATCCAGTGCAAAGGCATTCTATGGGAAGCTGAACGATCGTGAAAAGGTAGCGGCACTAGACTCTGGGTGCTTAGAACTGCTCTATTCGTGGGTCCACGCTGCAGGGAACGGCAGTTCATCCCTCGACATCCACCCGCATGTCCTTGAAGGTGTGCTCACCGTGCTGGAAAGTCTACCAGTCCGTAAGGAAGATCTGGATGAGGTGAGCAACAAATTCTCAATGATCTTGGCATTACTGGGCGATGTGCTAACGACTCTGTCTGCTCACCAGGTCAAAGGATTCAGAGAGACACTGGACGACATCTCGAACCGACCGGATGTTGGCGTCGATCTACGCGAGCGTTGCATCGTTGTAAGTGAAAAGTGGCGTGAAATCAGCCCACCAAGTGTGTCTGCCCCTTTGTCACTGGGTCTCAGCCGCAGTGTTCCTCGAAGATCGCCGTCGCGAAACGATCCACCAGCCCTACCGGCTATTCAAGCGTTCTCGACTCGAACTGATGATGCAACGATGACGGCCACCGCTTCAACGCAATCAAAGCCGACCGATTCCATGAGAAAAGAGTCGGGAAAACGCAAGCTGGAGCCTGGGAAAGGGGCGGAACCGCCGAAGAAGCGGAGCCATGAAGAGTGCGTGCAAGATTGTTTGAACCCTGTCGTTCACAATGCTCACAACTCGTGTTTGCTATGTGTTGCAGGTGGTATGCGATTGCTGTGGAGTATGTGAAGACCAAGTTCTATCCGGTGTACAAAGACAGCAAAGGCAAGATGCCCAAGGACCAATTCAAGGCTGTCATCAAGCAAGTCGTCGAGCGCTTTCGTGGCGATGCAATGTCCATGCAGTCGCGCATTGTGGAGGAGAACACCAAGCAGCTCTCATCGATCGCGAAAAAGAGGCTCCTACAATTACTGGATCAAGTGTATCAAGAGTCCAGATCGTCGCGAGGCAGCAGTGGCCAGTTGGGAGTTGCAGTGTCTGCACGGCCAGGAAGCGCAGTCAGTGCAGCGCATAGTAACGCCAGCTACTCTGCCGTCCCCAGCTCACTAAAGCGACCGCGACCAACAACAAATGGATGAAATGGGTATGTTAACAATGATGCGTAAGCTGCCGCTGAATTGATGGAATCAACCTTACGGCAATCCCGCCACGGCCTAGCTGCACTTGTTTTCGACCCCTCGCGCTACGATCTGGTTTTCCACGCCCTGGAGAAGGAGCTTGATCTCACTCGCAACGCATTCTTCGACTCCGTCGTGCGCGCCTTTCGCCGTCGCGTATCCCCACGCGCCCTTGTTACAAAACTGAGCTTCGCACGCATCTCGCTCCACGCGATGAAGAACTTGGACGTCGCTATGAGCGAGATCACTCGACGACGGCGATACGACCACGAAACCCTCTCGCCGGAAGCTCTCGTGGCCCTCGTCACATGGATCTGAAGGAGATATAGGCGTCCAGGAACTCGCCCACGTGATCACAATGCGTCCTCCCGCGTGACCTCGCTTGCGATAGAAGTACGTGCCTTGGTATAAGAAACACCGGCCACTGCTAACAAGTTCCATTGTGTAGATTCTCGACAGTTGGCACTCCTTCGTATCCAGTTGCGGTCCACCCAATGTGAGGAGCTGCCATGCGCTCGCGCTCACAGTCGAGACGTCGTGAAGCAGAACGCTCGACTCCATCAATTCCACAACCAGACCACATCCCTCCTCATCACGTCGTGGCTTGAGGACGTTGGGGGCGTCGTAGATCCTTCCGAGTATCGTGTCGAGTTGCATCTCCAATAGATCCACGGCCAGTATGACGCTCTGTAGTTCGAGTCCGTTCGCAGCAACGCTCACGACGCTGTGCTGGTGGAGACGTTTGTGATGCACCAATGGTTCCAGCGCCTCGGGAACCGCGAGCAGAACCTTCAGCTGCCGCGCTCGCTTCACCGTCGCGTATACCATAGCTCGAAGCTGGGCGTTCAGCAGCTCTGCCTCACGTCGCTCTTGCTCCTGTCGCAAGGCTGTTAGCTCCCACACACCCGGTTGGGTGCTGCTCAGCTGCCGGCGCTGCTGTTGCTTGAGCACACGAAGCACACGTTCCAGCCCACTGGCCTGGGTTCGGAAGAACGCCAGCTCGTTTTTCTTCTTCTCTCTCGCACGCCGGAAGCGGTCATCGTTGCTGTTCCGTGGCTGGTCTTGGACGATGGCCAGTGTCGCATCTTCGTCGTCGTTGCCAAACTCGATGGCAACCGCGTCGACTTCTTCGAACTCATGCAGCAAACCCAAGGCGGCGTCCATCGTTAATAATGGCGTCGCGATCATGGTGCACTCGGGAACGATTTGTGGACTACGAGTCTCCTGTGTGGCGTGTGATATTTGCGGAGAACACAAGTTTTCTGAGCTCAACTGCCACGCTGGCAACGACGACTCGTCCAATGTGACACGGAGATTCGTACGACGGTACTGTATCATGGGTTTGATTCATCTCAGGCTCTTTTGAATACTACGTAGTTGGAGATTATCCTGCTTTCACGCACCCAAACTGCAGCCTCGCAAACTTGTGGGCCTCCATGCCTCTTACAGCAGCAGGTTGTCATTAGCGCCCGCCTCTTAGATCGTACGAGTTTGACTGTACTGGTAGACCTGGAAGATCTTGGAGACGATGGTCCAGCGTCCGTCGGGCAGCTTGATCAACGAGAGAAAGTCCGTAATCTCGTACGCGGGGCTCTCTCGGAAGAGCTGGACCTGGGCGACAGCAGTCGTGGCCGTGAGGCTCAGCAGCGTGACCTCAAACTCCAAGCCGTGGATGCCGCTGTTCTGCTTCATGTTCTCATAGAGCCGCTCGATGGGTCCACCGATGACTGCACCGCCAAAGCTTGCGAAAATGGTGGCCTGGTCATAAAAGCATGCCTCCAGAGCGACCAAATCGGGCTCGACGAGCGACTTGGCGTACGCGTTGACGAGCGTCAGTACTGCTTGCTTCTCTGAGTCGGGCACGGCTGGCTTCGTGACTCGGGGCATGACGGTCGTCTTCTTCGTGGTGTACCTTGGGTGTCTTGGAGGACAATTGCACAATGAGCTAGATGGTGGAGCTCTCTCTCCTCCATTCTGCATTACTCGTGAAGGCGTTCACCTTGTGCGCAATCTGAGTCGAGTCGCGGCTGACGCACACCACCATTCTGAGTACTGTACTCATCGGTGCGCAAACTCAGCGAGGGCAATGGATTGCGCACAACCACAACAGAGACGTTAGGGGAAGCCTACAGACTGAACGGCGAACCACTGTGAACAAACAAAATGGGTGATATCTATTCGAGAATCAGTATCAGTAGTCGGGCTGTCCGATTCATAAGTGGTCAGCTTGGGTCTCACTCGTCGTAGCCGCCTCCGCTTCCATTGGCACGTGCGTTTCTCGCCTGCTTCTCGATCTCTTCGATCTTGAGCAGCGTCGCCGACTTGATCGGCAGGATCTTGGGTTTGCACAGCACTTCGGTCAGGTTCCCACGCTCCGAGTACACCAGCCCGGCCTTGGGCAGCACCTCCTGCAGTTGCACGCGCTGCACACAACACACAACATGCACCAGTCAATCAGCGCATTCAATGCATTGAGAAGACCACACGCGCGTCGCAGAGATCGTCGCTAGAGACTCACCTGCATATTGCGGTCTCTTGGCCTTGTGAGTTAGGCTGCTGTTGCGACCTTTCATGATCATGACTCGGCCACTCTACTAAGTACGTATTTCTCCGTTGGTTTCGGTGAAAGTTGCCCAGCCCCGCATGCACGTGGGAGGAGTCGCCAGCAACTACTACGCACGGTCCACGCAGCCAATCTCGACGTGAGCTGGTAGCATGCGCGAGCTCTGCGCACAGGCGAGTCCAAGAATTGCATGTACCGGTAACGTTTAACACTAGTGAGTGTGCAAGTCGATTGATTCCTCGCGTCTCTTTCGATTAATATCGCCCTGGTGTCATGGATACCGACCGGTACCAGCAACACATAGGCCGAGAAGTACACAAGGCTGCCCACTCGTTCCAAATGGAGGTGCAAATTACGACTGCCTGCGTCTGACGGTGCCCTTTGAGCCACCTTCTGCCTGGCTATCGACCTCATCGCGTGAACATGCGTTTCCAGAGACTTGCTAGACGAGAAGCTCCCTCACGTAGCAAGCGGGTTTTGAGAGCAGGCCCGCCCGAGTACATCGCTATTACTCCCACTTGACTCTTCCCACGTGCACACGTACTGCGGAATCTTCGCCACCTCCGCGCAGTAGTTGACGCCTGGTGCGACCAATCCGTGGTTCAGTCCGCCCTCATACGCCTCCGCCGACGGCGCTTCCTCGCCTTCTTGAATCGTGAGCGTATCTTTCTCGTGCGGCACCATCTTCCTCTGCAGGTCCTGGATTGTTTGTATCTTGTACGTCTTCTCGAGCATCTTGACCGTCTCCTCTCCAGTGCCATGGATGCTGCTGATCCTGTCGTCACTCATGACCGTGATCTCCTGGTGTCCGAAAAGACCAACATCCTCCCGTGGCACCACAAAGACCAGCGCAGCGCGCTCCGGGTTTCGGGCCACGACCTCCAGCAAGCCGAGGTGTCGGAACACGTGGACAAGCCCAACGGCGTCTACATTAGGCGCCATCAACACGGTGGGATAAAACAGTAGAAGTCGACTCTTCTGGCGCTCGTTCCACAGCGCGATCGTCTTCTCAGTCGCAGGCCCACCCGTCGAGTTGTCCGTCATAGTGAGCTCGAAAACCCCATCGATTGACTCCCAATCGGCCGACGGCGTCGCTTCCTTAGGCACGGCTTGCGCATCGCTACTCGCAGTGATGGTCACAGTCTCAGTACGACGCGCTGAGGTAGCGTCAACCAACGGCTCCAGCTGCAGCAGGCGGCAATGACGGAGGGCGTCGAGCGTTTCGCCCTCGAATGTCCGGTCACGCAGTCCGGTCCCCACTGGAACCGCGCGCAACCACTCACGGATTCTCTGTCTTTCCCGAGAGACCAAGCTCAACACGCGAGCCACCAACCTTTCTTCCACGAAGGGGGAGGCGAGTACACTTGACTTGACCATCATAGATTCACTGTCTTTGCCGGGCTGGTAGTGCAGCAGATACTGGTGAATTCGGGTCGTTTCGGTTCCCACGAGGAGCTGTTTCAGCTGCTGCCGATTGGTGATCCCTGAGATCGCGGCGCATATCTCTCTCGTCACTCTCGCTACCTCCTCTGGTTTTGGATGCAAGCAATAGCGTGCCGTGCCGCCGAAGATACGGAACCGCGCGTCGATCTGGGATGCCACCAGCGGAAGACCAAGCACGCGCGCCGCCGTGTGGAGCTCTTCACACGTCCACAGCGGCATGTAGTAGATGCAACCGAGCTTGTCCGCAAACTTGAGCCACGTCTCGTCCGGGCTGGTAAACACCACGGTTTGGCCGTAAGGCTGACGCTCTTTCGGCGGCCCATCCCACAACTGGAGCAGCGCCTTCCCGTCGTGCTTGGCTCGTCGCGCAGCGTTGTCTATCATACTTGCCGCGTCGCCCTTCGTGTCCGAATAGATCGGGTCTTTCTCTTTGTCAAAGATGGCAACTTCCGTGCATCCGTCTGGAGGAGAAGCCGCTGCAATGATGCACACGTTGTCGTGGGTCTTCAGAAAGCGCTCCGCAAAGTACGCGTAGAACACCGACTTGCCAATACCTGCAGCAACGCACAGTAGTCACATTCCACCAGCCAGCAGCGTCAGTGAGAGCTCCGAGCAAAGTGCATGTGGTAATTCATGCACGGCCACGCACCCGGTGTCCCCGTCACAGTCACGCACGTACTCCCGCTCTGCAGCAAGCCCTCGACTAGCGCGTAGTATTTATCGTAGCACTCGCGTTCGTAGAAGTGCTGGCCGCCTTGATACGGATACACAAACGGCACACGCAGGAGTCGGCCGCGGCGCTGCGAGGCGTCGGCCATCGCTTCGAGCGTCGCCTCAGAGGCGTCGATCATCGCGTTTGCGATCTCCACGCGTTGCTTCTTCTGCGGGGACGGCTCCGTCATCGTGGGGGCAATCGACAATGAGGGCGTTTCTTCCACCCAGTCCGGCCAAGCCGTGGGAGTGGACCAGCCTATCGACGTGAACAGAACCAGGAAGGATCAGATCCAGAGATCAGATTATCCGGTTCATCAGATGGCCACTTCAACATCGTCTCCGGTGATTGACTAAGGTGCTGCAATGATGCTCTCTACTTGTATGATACCGTAGTGTACAGACTAGATAGGTAGTTGTAACGGTAAGTGGCGGTGGTAGTTAGTAGTGTCGTTATGTCGGCGCCGGACATGCGTTCTTGGCACTGACACGTCTGCTCGTGGAGGACACGACACTCTCTGCGTTGGTTGGATGTGGAGGTCTCACTACTCTAGCAGGCCCGCTAGATCAGAGGTGGTCGCCAGTACTGTACCCTGTCGTGACGTGTACTGTATGTTGGCTCTGAGCCTCCGGTTTTTCTGTGCGTGAACGGTGTTTTTATTAATACCGGTATACTAAACCCACACGTAAACGATGCAGGGAGCTCCGCGAGATAATACCAACGCACGTCGCTGCCTATCTCCATCCTAGACGATATCTACGGTGACTGGCAGCCCGACTCTCGCCCACGGATCTCTGCTTGATCTATTCGCAGCCTCCTGCTGTAGGATGTCGCTTTCCACGCCTTCTGTGTGGACTCTGATCTCGCCCGCGACGCACCGCCGGACGCCTTGCTCCGCCTCTGTTATGGTCTCGTGGGCCCACGCGCCTCTATTACAACCGTGAACACCGCATGCGTCTCGCTCAACACACACAAACGTCTGCACGTGGCTGGTCGAGGGATCTCTAGGTGATGGTGAGACCACCACGAAGCCTTCGCGGCGGAAGCTCTCGTGGGTCTCAAAATCCATATCGAAGGCCCCATCAGGTGAAGACAACGGGGTCCATGAACTCGCCCATGTGATCGCGAATCTGCCATCCGAGACGACGCGCCGACGATACAGGTACGTGCCGTTGTACGAGACGCAGAAGCCGCCGCTCGCGATCTCCATAGTGTAGATGCGAGAGACTGTGGACTCGTGCGAGCTTGTCTGCGGGTCCTCAAAGGCGACGAACTGCCACACACTGGTGCTCACCGTGGGCACATCGTACGGCAGCACACGTGAATCCATGGACTCGACCACCAGTCCACATCCTCCGTCTACGCGTTGTGAGGTGAGCGTTTGCCCATCCACTGGGAACCTTTCCAGTGTGGATTCCACGTGCATCTCCAGTAAATCCACTGCGAGAAGAAGTGCTTGCAGCTCCAATGCGTCCGCTACTGCTTGCTGAATCGGCCGCCAGCGAGGCCGCTTTCTGTCGACAAGAGGCTCGACTTCCTTGGGAAACGCGAGCATCGACATGAGCAGCCGCGTCTGCTTGACCAGTGTGTGGACCGTCATCTTGAGCTGTGCGTTGAGGAGCTCCGCTTCAATTCGCTGCTGTCTCTGGCGGATTGTTGTCGCTTGCCACACGCTGCGCGGCAGCTTGCGGCGCTGTTGCTGCAGTGCACGCAACGCCTGCTCCAGCCCACTGACCTGCGTGCGGTAGAACACTAGCTCCTGTTTCTTGCGATCTCGCGCGCGTTTAAAGCGGTCTTCGCTTGACGTTCGCGGCTTGGGATGGATGCTCGTGACTGCTTCTAGTACGTAGTCATCTGTGGTGATAGCTGGTGCAGTGTTGTCCTCCACACCGCCGTCCTCCAAGTCCTCCAGCAGCGTTAGCGCAGTGGTTGTCGGCAGCTCCATTGTTTCTCTGGTCTTCGTTCGCTCCTTGGTCTCCTCCGTGTTGCTTGACGGTGCTTTATGATGATTCGCTCTGCTTGCCACAGTGGCAGTGCCAGCGTGGCGACAATGTACCATGGATTGCAAACTTGAACACCCCGGGTACCTCTTTTTATCAAGCCGCCCCGCCCCTTCACGATGAGCTACTGTGGCACCATCGCCAGCGTGCTTCGTTGTTCTGGATTGCACCAACGACGTCCTGGTCCTCGCCCATGTAGTTCCGGTTCCTCTGCATACGTCTGGATCAGCATGCTGGCGGGTGGCATTGGCCACGGCTGTCCATTCTCATGGGTCCAATGTCAACTGGTTGCAGCATTGGTACTGTATAGACAGCCCAACGTCTGGTTACGCCAGCCGTCCGACGCCAATGACGACTTCAATTCCTGCCAAGCATGCGGTTTACTGCGGTTTATGAGCATGTGGGCAAGCTCCGCACCAGTATGATCTGAATGAATGCTGGTACTGAACCTTTATTAGCACCACGGTTGTACCACCACGGTTCGCGGCTCGTGGCCGGTCGAAATGAGAGTGCTGCGAGTGCTGCGAGTGTCGATGGAGACTGCGTTCTGTAGCGTACTTGATGAGCTCAAGTGGTGAATGGTTGGGCCTGCATATTCCATTCACGAGAGATATATCAAGAGAGGGGCTCGTGTGTGGGGGTGTAGTTTCTTCATGTTGGTGGGTAGAACTCTACGCTGCGTCTTCACACTGGGCTGGCGAATCTGAGCTACTGAGAAAAGCGTGGTGGTAAGGCGCTAGAGCTTCCACTGATAGGTGTCTACATGAAGCTACTTACACGAGCTTGTTCGCGCGGAACTGCTGGGCGACCTTGGTGAGCACCATAGCGAGACGCTTGCCGGCGAGCGCGATACGCTGCTTGGAGATGGTCGTGGCCATGGAGAAGTAGACATCCGACGGGCACTCAACGTTGTTGTTGGCGTCGAACGTCTTGCTGATGCCTGGGTACACAACCGCCGTCGCGAGCTCGTACGACTCGAGCACGAACTTCTTGAAGATCGAGCCACTCACAAACTGGGCCGAGAACTCGGCGTACGGAAGCGAGAGGAGGTTCGAGAAGTCGATCGCGTCCTTGAGCTGTGGGATGGTCATGATCAGCTCGGTGGCGTTCTTCTTTAGGGCTGAGCGCGTCGCGTCCATCTTGAGGCCCCAGTTGTTGGTGAGCTCACCGCCGGCAGCGTCAAACAGAGCGTGCAGGTTGGTGCTGCGGCACGGCGCCTTGAACGTGTACAGGTTGCCGCCCGTGTCACCACCCGGGTACTTTTCGCTCACGGCCGCGACGGCGTGGAGAGGCTGGTGCACATCCGCCGTGATGTGGATGAGCTGGCGAAGCGCCAGGTTGGCCGTCCACAGCGACTTGGTCGTGGCGAAGGTCGTGAGGAACGTGTCGTAGACGTTCGCGGCGTTACCACCGAACGACTGCTTGTACAGGTTCAGGTCTGGTACACCGGTACCCCACTGGGTGCCGTTGGCGTTGAGCGGCAGGTTCATGTAGTGCCAGTTGTCGAAGGCCGAGAACGACGGCAGTAGCGGCGTCGTGCACGAGCTCGAGTTCTTGGCGCACTTGATCATGTCCGGCCACACAGCGGCCGTGGAGATGCGGTCCGTGTTCGGGAAGTCCTTGTCCCAGTCGCGGAGCACCTTCTGGATCGTTGTGCGGTCATCCGAGTCCATGAGCTGCGAGGCGATCTCGCCCACGAGCATGTGGCCGTTATCCCACCAGGCCTGAACAGGAGCGGCAGCAAGCGCGGCAACGACGGCAGTGAAAGCACGCATGTTGGAGAGTGAGTGGGAGAGATGCTGGAATGCGACGAGCTACGAGCTTCGGATGGGGTAGTTTCTCTCTTGACTTGCTCGACTTGAGGTTGAGCGAGACGCGAGGGAAAATGAAGAATGAGCAGCTCGAAAGAGGAGGTGGGATCGGCGGAGCTGCTGGAAGGAGGAGGTGGGATCACATCCGATTGACTGGCACAGCCGCGTAGCGGGCCCACTCTCTCGGAACCTACTTGCGCCGATCCTACGATAGCGGAGACCGTGGTGTTGTTCCACCGTGGATACGGAGCAGCCAACTTCATGTCTCCCAAGCTCGGCGGGGCTGTAATGGCTGCCAGACGTAACCGAGCCAACCATCTGCACCAGTGCAGGCCTTGCTTGAAGTGCGCCGAGAGCCAGCCGCACGCCCCGGCTCTGGTGGCTACAATGCGAGTACAGTACAAGCGTGCCGTTCGCGCCGCACGCGACGAGATCGGCCATGCGACAGCGAGTCACGTAGGTTTGTACGAGACCGAGTGTACAGTACTACAAGAGTGGACAAGCATGTGCCAGGAGACCACCCAGCAGGCCGCACTCAATGGGCGGGCGGGGCGAGTCCCCTGTAATGCTGAATGTCGTGGAGCAACCATCCGCTGCAAGCTTGGGTACGGGATCAACAGCGTGTGTTTCGCTGATTCCACACGGAGTCCGTGACGGTCTCCGCAGTGTCAGTGGTGAATGGTCTCCTGGTCTCCGATGTGTGAGCGGTGCACCGTCGATTTGCACGCAAATATGCGAGGCGGTTTGCTACTTACGGCATGACAACACTGTGACACCGAGGTCATGGAATTCATGGACGAGGCCCCACCAGCCATCAGTGCCGTGACCGCGATCGCCTAAGGACGAAGGATACCAAGAAAGTCAACAAACCAACCCTGTCGCGCTTGAAAAAAGGCTCTTTGGCACGCCGAAAGGGTGCTCCATGCCGCATTTTTCGTGCTCTATGCGAAGTCAAAGTGTCCAAGCGCCTTGCCAAGTTGGCGGCGTCGCAAAATGGCAGCAGCACCATGCATTCACCACGCTCTTTCGCATCGCAATCAACGCGCATGGAGTGTCGTCAGATGCGACTCTGCATCAAGGATTGGCGACGCATGAATGCTTGATGCATTCGAGCGCCTGATGACGATGATGCACACCGTTTCCGAGCGAAAGCTGGGCAAAAACTGATATTCTAGAAAAACTAAACCGAGAAATTTGGATGTTCTCGTGTATCAAAACGGCTCGTTTATGGGGTTTTCGTCGCGGACGTTGCACATCTCAGAGATTTTTAGGAAAAACGGACCAGATCGTAAATTGTTGATGAAGTAGAAATTTGACAAAGCTGGAGGTCTTTACGAAAACAGAAGCGTACTGCACAACTCCTTCTAAGTGCGCTTAGTCATTGGTTCACTATTCAAGTACATCGCATCGTACCCTGGTTACACCGAGTACTTTCTCGGGAAGGTGATGGCCAAAATGGCACCGTCGGTGACGTCTTCACGCGCGGCTGCGTCGTTCCCAAGCGACTTATACGTCAAGTACAAGCAAGCTACTTCCTTCTTCCAGCGGTGGTTGCTGCGTGCGCGCAAGTCCGGGGTCGGAGCGTCCATTGTAGCCGCAGAACCATCCACTTCCCAGTCGCCACAGGACATCGCGCTGCAAATCTCGTCACCGCCATCGCTCGGGAGCCTACGGCGCTGCCGCCGTCGCTACTCCAGCTGTGGCCGCAAGCTCTCGCCGCATGTAAAACGGCGATTACGCTGCGTGCGCGTGTCGCGCTGTTCTTTCCTCCACGAAGTAACAAGGGTGGCGACTCGCATGCGCATTTCCTGGGACGGCTCCGCTTGTGGTTGAAGACACTACAAGATGCAAACAACCAGCCACAACCGACGACGAGTGGCAAGACAGATTTCGCCAACTATTACGCTGTGCTCGACTTGCTAGACGACTATTTCCCACTGGAAGAGGAGACTGAAGGCCGTCCTGGCGCAGCCCAGACCACCAAGAAACCCCGAGCAGGTGCGGTTCCAGCACCAGCAACGCCTCCTGAGCTGCTGTACGACTTCGCGTTCGATGACGATCTCAATCTGGAGCTGTCATTCATGTTCATGGAGCTGGAGGAGCTCTCGGAAGCGGTGTATGACGCCTTTCTCGACGTCAAACGCGAAAAGAAGACGATCGTGGAAGCCACGGCAGTCGCAAAAGTGGCGGTGGACTGTGCCGCGACCGTCATCGCCAGGCTGCAGCTTCGATACCCATCGATTGCCACTGGACAGGACATGATCGCGCTGATTCAAGAGCGAGCGCCGCCCGAACAGCTCCAGAAGCTGCTACTCAAGGCCAAGAAAGCGTGGACGCCCGTCGCCACTGCCACTCCCAAGAAACCTCCAAGGCAGTACGTGGCTGGAACGATCGTCGCGGACCTGCTGTGGGTATCTCGAGGACTGGAAAGCTTCGTGCCGGTGATCCCTGTGGTCCCACAGCGCAAGATCTTCTTCCGCGAAGACGTGGCTGGGGAGATCTACGAAGAAGAACGCACTCCACACTACTGCACGCCCGATATGAACGCGTATCCGGCGTTTTTCGCGCAGCAGCTCCCGCTATTATACAATGTGTGGCTCGTCAACCACCTGAGCGGCATCAAGCACACGAGCACAAAGGCCCTCATGGGCTGGTTTTTGAGCCAGACGACTCGTTTCTTCACGACGCGGACGGTCTCGATCGAGCTGGTGTTCCTGGGGATCTGCTGGATCCGATCCGTCGCGGCATTGCAGGGAAGCGGAGGGCTCAGCCGCCACATCAGCTGCTCGATCATGCAACGCTGGCTTCTCAAGGATTGTCTCCAGTTGTCCGTCACCCAAGGAAGTGTCCGGAAAATGAATGCACCGCTGCATGGTATGATGGAGAGAGCGATCCAATCCATCGACATGGCCGACAACATCGCAGTGCTACTGCGCGCCAATCCCATCCTCGCTGGCTGCATGCTACTGGACCACCAGTTCCGGTATCTGGATATCGCGTGTGAGGCCGTGCTCACGACGTCGCATGTCCGTGCGTTTGGACATCTCTACCACGCATTACGCGACCGCAAGTTGCTGGAGACGAGTGCGTTCGTCGAAGAGATGCTGCAAATCTACGAGCGGTTCGTGTTCACGCCTTCCCGCGCCGCTGCTGTCCACGGATCGTTCACGCGCTCGTACTTGGTCAGCTCCCACATGACGGACGCTGCTGTGGATGCGATGCTGGGTCGACGCCCTCCTCCGCCACAACAGTACACCACGCGAGTTCGTGAGCAGTACCATATCGAGGATGTATCCAGTGCGTACCGGCTACTCACGAACAAGGATTTCTCCGTGCTACCCGCGGAATCGAGAACAACGGCTTCGTGGAAGACGCTGCTTCACGCTGTCTCACAGCTGTGCACAGAAGAGCTCTTCAAGTCGTGCGTGCTTTCACGGAACATGCTCTCAATCTGTGACGATATCAGCACGCTCTTCCACCGACTCTGCACTGACCTGGGTCGCCGCCATGTCCTCGATGAAGTGACCGCGACTCGTCGTCAAGATGCACCGCGTGAACTGGAGGAAGTCGTGACGATGCCACTATTGCCGTTCCTGGACTGTTTGAACCTCGACGGGTCGATCACCGTGAGCGAAGACACGGCCGATATGGTGCAGCGCGAGAATGCCAAGCAAGCACTGCTCGCCTTGGGGGAGAACGGCTCGATCGAGGGCTATTGTCGTCGAGCAGCCGCTGTATTTTCAAGTCACTTTGAACTGAACGATGTTGAAGAGTACTCCACCTTGCCAACCACTCCTCAATGGGTGTCACTAGAGTTTGGTGGGTACGCATCGCCACGCACAGAGGATATCTCGGACGAAGCCATCGACATGAGCGGCGATCTGTTGGTGATGATGATGCAAAGCAACGGCCCGTTGGACGGAGCCAAACTCGTGGACCTGGAAGACTTCATCATCGACGAGCCAAGCGTCCTCTCCATCGGCGGATACGGCATTCCGACTGAACTGTGTACGTTGCTGCATCAGGCAGCCGCTGGACCTGCGCACGATCGACGCCTCGTGGAGTGGCTCATCCAAATGGACGCGCTCCACTACCAGCCCAAGCATCTCCGTAACCCACGCGCATCTGGCTTACTGAAGGCCGGGGGTCAGCACGAAAAAGCTGCATGTAATACGTTGGCAGTTCACAGTGCAGCCAAGGCGGGCCACTTCGACATCGTGCGCTTGATTCTTGAGGCCGAGCATTTGCGTGATATCAACACGGTGACGTACCACACGCGAGAGTCGCTCGCACATATCGTCGTCAAGTACGGACATCGGCATTTGTTTGAATGGCTTCTCGAGATGGGCGTCGACGTACGAAACAAAGACGCCTCGGGCAAGTATGTAGTCGATTTAACGGACGACGTGGCGTGGAAGCGACGGATTCGACAAGCAGTCGCGCATCAGCAGCGCGAAGACGAGATCCAGCGCGGATTCAAGAATCGTGAGGCGAAACAACACCAAGAGTACTTGGCTGCTGCAGAGAAGCAGCGTCAAATGCTCGAGAAGCAGCGCGAATCTGAACTGACGGGATGGAAAAACGCGTGGACAATTCCGACCGAGCCGACGGTGCCATCATCGACTAACATTTTTGCGGTGGCAAGTACTGCTGCGCCATCCAGCGTCGCCAAGCGTACAAAGACGAAGACGAAGACAAAACCAACGAAAAAGAAGACACCGTCAGTCAAGGATGAAGCTGCTGTGACCGAACTGATGGAAACGCTTGCTGTTAGTTCTGTGGCCAGTGTTGATCCAGCGATAGCGATTGATCGGATTGAGCAGCTTTCGCTGGCCCTTGACACGCTACAGAAGGGAAGCGCTGTGTGTGAAACGGAGCGCGAGGACAGTGCTGTGCGCGCCCTTATGATCGTGGACAAGCTCAAGTCGACCACGCTCCACCTCGCGACGAGCAAGATGCACAGCGAAACCACGCCAGGTACGAGGGAGCAGCTTGCGTTGGAGGCCTCGCGTGCGCTGTTTCTTCTCAGCAAGTACCACCGCCAGCTACCAGAACCACCGAAGCGATTACGTCGTGCTCCTGCGAAGACGCCTGACCCAGACACTTCGAAACTTTCATCGATCGAGAAGCTCCATCGACGTGCAGGTTCGCCGTCCCACTTTGTGGACTTTCTGTCGTTTGCGATCCAGACGTCGCGCCTGCTTGTGTCGTGTGGGCGAACACCGCAGGCAATCGAACTACTGGAGCTCGTCGAGCGTCGTCTGCTCAAGATAAAGCCGCGCTCGCCTGATTTCCGGAGCCTCGTCGTGCTGCTTGTAGGTGCACGTCGTGAAATTCGCTTGACGCCTGCGGTCGGATCTACCACAGAAGCACAGCGTACATTCGAGTGGTACGCGTCTTGTCCCCAGGGCATTGAAAACGACGGGGTGCTGCAGTTGTTGGATATGCTGCGTGGCCAGGCGTGCTTTTTGCGTCTTAAGTGTGTCGAAGCGTTCGATTCCTTCGCATTCTGCCGCTTTTCAGACCTCGTCGACGGTGTCGGCGGCCCACGCCACGAAGAGTTACAAGGAATGGTGTATATCGACAACTACGTCGTGGCTGGAGCCGAGTCGCACAAGAAGCTGATGCACAAGTTCAATCTGATCATGGTGATCGCACAGATGAGCGGTCTCCACTTCTACCCGGACCGCATGCACGTCGGAGAGGAGAAAATGCCGCTGGTGGGTTACGTGTTCTCCGCTACCGAGATCGTGCGAGCAAACTGAGCGAAAGTGATGGAAGCGACAACGGGGAGAAGGTGTGAACGACGGAATTCAAGTGGTATGAAACGGGTGATTAGACGGCTGTGATTGTGTATTATCTGTTCTAGGTGTGTCTCTCAAGAACGCGGCGGAATGCTGTACGCGAGCCCGCGACGAAGCATCTCTTCCACACTGCTGAATTCGCCCATGTGGCTGCGCGGCGACTGCAGCATGCGCAGCATCTCCTCCATATCTGCTTCAAGAAGCTGCGCTTCCAGCTCGTCCAACACGACCAGCGCCATGCCGAACATGATGCGCCAGCCGTCGATCACGAACACGTCCAGGATGCGGATCACCATACTGGCGTCGAAGGTCTCACAAGTTGAGAAGAACGTGAGGAACCAGCGAGCCGTGTACGCCGCCACGGGCACGCCTTCGCGTTGGAGATGAGCATGCAGCTTGGACTTGTGCTGAGCGAGTTGCTCCTCGAAGCGCGTGAAGAGTGGCTGTAAGACAGCAAGCCCCGGCTCATAGAGATTGCGGTCATTCTCCGGTTCACAGAGCCCAACAAACAACCAGAAGCAATCGGCTTCGTCGGCCTCGCCACCGCATACTTCCATCAGCAGACGCACCAAGAAGTTCATGCCTTGGCAGTAGCCCACCCGAGGGTTGTACATGACGTACGCACGCAGCACTCGACGGATTGTGCCTTCCAGCAGCGCACGGTAGCAGCCCAACGCCTCAGCAGGAGTGCCGTTCTGGACAGCGTAGATCGCGCGACTACACGTTCGAACAACGTCCACGTCGATCTCACGAAGCCAAACCACAAGCCGTGAGGTGTCCGCGTCGTCCGAGTCTTCGTCAAAGGATTTCTGCAGCAGACCGTCGGCGATTCGTGCGCCCAGCTTGACCAGCAACCCTTCGTACATCTTGTTGCGCGAATCGCGGGCTTTCAAGTGGTGTGGGAGCGACGAGCTGGTCTCCAGATGCCAGGGCGTGCTGCCGTACAACACGCCCAACCACACGGCGCTGCGAGTGGATTTGGCCAAACTGCCGTCGCGGATACTGCGTTTCCACACGGCGGGGCAGCGTCGAAGATGATGGTGGAGATGGTGATTGGTCTTCGCAAGTCGCGCGATGGAAACGAGATCTAAGAAACCGCCCACAGCGTACAACGCGGTATCCTGGTCGACACACATACAACTACATCAGCCTGCAGCTCCGTGGAAGTCTGTGGTGGAATGACTACGTACACGCGTGAGAAGCTGCGGCAGTGTCGCTGCAGTGGCTGACGAAGACTCGTTGTTGCTCGCCGTCGCATCCAGTGACCACAACGTACGTTCGACCGCCATCCACTCGCGCTTGGTCAGCACTGGTCGTCGCTACGTCAGAGAAGAGATGGAGTGAGTTTATGGCCGATATCCGTCAGATCCAAGAGCTCTGTTTGCGAGGCTACGTACCTGGCGAGGCGGCTTGGGCTTGGCTGTCAGTGCGGCCATTGCCATCGCAGACGTCGGACTGATCGGCGGAGTGGCTCCGAGCTTCTCGGATCCCTTGGGCGAGTTGAACTTTTCGTTGAACGACTTGCGGAGCGACGAGAACATACTGGAGTCGCCTTCGCTTTTGATCCAATTCGCTGTGGGTCCGACCGGACGCTTCGCTTTGCTACCGTGAGGCTTCCAGTTCTTCTCATCCAAGTCAACGTGTGGTGTATCGACGACTGGATTCGACGCCAACGCCAGCAATTCAGGTAGCGGTACGACCTTGGTAATCGCTAACTCAGCCGGCTCGAGCATCGCCGACTTGGGCGACAGCGGCAGTGGTTTGCCGTGCTCAAAATCCTCCAGCGTGATGGATCCACGGGGATCTTCGTCCTCGAGTTGATCGTCTTCTGCGACAGCGGACAGCTCATCCGAGAAGTTGCTGCCGCTGATAGTGGTCTTGCTATCACGCGACGAGACGGTCTCAGGGTCTCCTCCTTGCTCGAAGTCATCATCGTCTTCCGGCTGGTGCGCTGGTTTAACCACTCGTGTCGCGATCGCACCGGCGACAGGGGACCGAGCTGATGGCCCCACGCCGATCACGATCTCCGTTTCGGTCTCGCTCAAGCGTGAGAACAACGAGTAGTTGGTGTGGTAGAAGAACGTCGCGAGCTGCAGCCGCATGGTCGTAAAGAAATCCATTTGCTGCCGCACGGCCGCTGCGCTCGTCGCGGTTTCTGATGGAGAGAAAAACAAACTCATCAGTCAACGATCACCTACGCACTCCGCAGTGCAAGCAAGGACTCACCTAAGTCTTCGCCAAGTTCTCGCTCGAGCGGATCCAGTTGCTCGCGCAAGCCTGCGATGCGAGACTCTTTACCACTGGCGTCGCTCCACTTCTTGCGCTCTTCCTTCTCCAGCTCACTGCGGAGCTGCTTCCACTCGGTGATCCTCTCATGCAGCATATCGTGTCTCGCGAGCCGCGACGCCAGCGGATCCAAGACAGTGAATCGAATGGCCTGGTCCATCAAGTGAGCCCGCTCGCGCCGCATTTGCTTCATGATCGCGAGGTAATCGACGCCGACTTTGTAGCTCGCCGAGTCGTAGCGGAACGACTGCGTGAACACCTCCACAACCGCGCCCATGGAACGACACGCCGTGTTGATCTGCGTCAGCATATCGCCCAACTCGACTTCAAGCTGACGCAGCAGCGCGTCGTGTTCTTCAAACCGCTCAATGCGGTGCGTGAGATCGCTGTTGCCTTTCTTCCCGTTGGCTTCCTTCACGGTACGTGGGGACAAGAGCATACCACGTCGCGAGTCAAGGGAGCTTGCCGTTCGGGGAGAGACAGCAGGCGAGGAGGGCGAGCTAGTCGCAGGGCTCGCGTACTTGACGATCTTCTGCATGGTCTTCTTGCGGAACTCGTGCAGGAGTCCGCTGCTGCTGCTGGAGTTTGTGGTGGACACGGGCGGTGGAGGCGTCATAGGCGTTCTGCCAGCGGACGTACTGAATGAGGACGCCATACTGGTGCTGGAGAACATCCCCCTTGTTTGCGTGTCAGTGCTTCGACTGTCTCGTTGGCTCTTCCTTGGCCAGTCGGTCTGTGTGGTTGCGAGGGAAGCGAGCAGGAGATGAGCTAAATCAGCAGCTAACGGACGACTGCAACGCGAGCGCGGTTTCCATTTTGAGATGCTGACGAAACTGTTGGCTCCACGCTTTTCACAGTGACTGACTGGGTGGGACTCACAGGTCGACTCATGAGCCGCAGGGGATCGTCGACCGAGTTCAATGAGATTGTAGCGCTGCTGCGGCGCAACGACGTCGACACCAGCAACGAAGAGGAGGCTGCGCAGCAACAGCGCGATGTCCGCGACGTGGAGGACGATCTGAAGCGGCTGCTGCTCCTGTCGCGAGATAGCAAGCAGCGCGATGAGATGATCCAGGCGCAGGCGCTGCGACGCATCACGCTGATCGCCAAGCAGCGGAGGCAGAACCCTGCGCTAGTCGCTCGCCTGTGTGCTGCGTGAGTGGATACTAGCATTGTGTCATGTATGAAATCTCATCCGCTAAAGTCTGACGTTGTGTGTTGCACTGTAGGCTTCTGTGCAACTTGGCGCAGGCGGAGCGTGGTCGTCTGAGCGCCAGCTCCTGTGATCGGTGCGTTTATGCTGCACTATCCGTTGTGGTACTTGCCAATTGACTGCTGTGCTAATGGCTTCTCGTAGATGGTACTGCGTCTCTCACCGCCACAACTGTCCGCTCGCGATGCTCCTCTACAACACCTTACCGGCGCCTGGCAGTGATCTGCTGCTTCGACAGCTCAGCGCTGCGGCATTGCTGTCGTTTTCTATCCAGAGCGAGTGCCAGATGCAGCTCGACACGATCGCCAGCGTGCCTCTGCTGCTGAAGATCCTCCAGGACATGCGGGACGACGCTGATGTGCGCGTGTACGTCGCAGCGATTCTGTGGAATCTGACCAAGTCGCCGCTGCTGATCCTCAAGATCGAGACAATCCACGGCCTCCTCAAAGACGTGCTCGTGCGCCGACTCACCGACGTGCTGTGGACGCCACTGGAGCCCTTCCAGTTGAGCGTGACGCCGACCGGGGAGCGCGGGACGAGCGGGCTCATCGAAAGCGACAGCCCCGAGAACCTCGGTGTCATGCTTGCTGCGTCCACTGGCACAGAGCTCGCCATTGTGCTGCGTGTGGAAAACTACGTGGGTAGAGCAAGGTCGTTGCGAGACCAGTACCGCGTCAAGACGCCGTTGCTTGGAGCTGCGAAGCGGGGCGATCCAGCTCAAGTCGTGGAAGGCACAAGTGCTGCGAGCTTTGACGAGAGCGGTGTGCTCAAGTCTCGTACCTGCGCTGTGTGCGGCAAGGCGATCCGACTGAAGCGGAAACGAGTCACCAAGGCAGGCAAGTTGCTGTACGTGGAGTGTGCGCGCGATGGCTGCGAACAGACCTTCCATCCAGCGTGTTGCCGATGGAAACGGCTCGGTGACGAGCGGATCAAGCAGCACGCAGCGGAATTCCACTGCGCGACGTGCATGCTCCAGCTTCCTGGTGTGAACTACAACGACTTCATCGCCGACAGCGCCAAGCACGAGCTGCTATTGACCGAGACGCGGTTCAAATCCGTGGGAATCCAGCGCGTTGCTGCTCGCAATGACCCTATGATCACCTCTCTCAACGGCGACAACGCAGTGTACTCGGCTCTGCTGGACAAGCAGACGCAGAGCGTGGTCGCAGTGGGGCTCAAGAAGTATCGCGTGCCATCATCCAGTCAGGACTTGGAGGTGTTCGTGATGGACGTGAGGTACACGCGAGCCAACGCGACTCCAGCAACACAACAAACATCAACTGCTTCGTCAGTCGCAACCACATTATCACCAGTGGGTGGCTGGCCGGCCTCCTACGCTCGTGAAGGAGCCACTTTGCTGCCTGCGATCCCTGGCAACGCAGTCTACTGGCCGGCGCCGTTCGTGCAAGACCTCGATGCCTCGTACTACACACAGCGTCCGCTGGAGGAACTGCAGTCGGCGTTTCTGTATGAGTTCCACGGTGAATCGCCCCAAGACAAGACATATGCGGTTGGTGTTGCCAACTCTGGACTCGCGACTGTACCATCCCCACCACCAGCGACGGAGCCGGTGGCCGCGAAGCTCTGGACGGCGCTGCATCCCCGTCGCGGCATCTGCATGAAGCTGCTCACCGAACAGATCGGTCGCCACAAGCAGCTCAACGACTTGCTCCATCCAGGCAGCAGCTCAGGCGACCGCACAGCGTCGCCATTGGTCACCACGACCTCACGGAAGCCCAAGAGCAAGCCCCACATCGCAGGCAGGAAGCTCAACAAGGTCGCAGTCGCAGTGGGCTAGTGGTAAAGCTGTTTGATACTAATATAGTTAGGGTGTGGGATGCAGGCTTTCAAGTCTACTACGATGGGAAGCACGCGTCGTCGGCTTACACCTTGAGCGTCACGTCCGTGTAGATGCGCAGGATGTCGTCCACTGGACCCGCCGGCATGCTCGAGGCCATGCCGTAGATGGCGCTGCCGCCCTCAAGCGTGCCGTTCGGATCGCGCTGCACGATCTTGACCGCGTCCGCGAGGTCCGTGAGGAACTTCTTCGCCTTGCCGATCTGGCGCACCGTCACACAGATGTGCACGGACGCCGGGTGCTGCAGCGCGTTCAGACTCCACCCCTTCTTGGCCATGGCGTCGCTGACCTTGAGGATGTTGAGGCCCTGGCCTTCGAAGCACACGACCATCGCGAGTGGATCGCCCATGAGCTTGATGCCGTTGATCTTCTTAATGCCGGCCTTGATCTCGTCCGCAGTCTTGAGGATACCGTCCGTCTTCTCCAGGAAACCCTCATAACCCAAGCGGATCATCGACGCCCACGCCGCAGCACTCAGTGCGCCGGGACGCGAGCCGGCCAGCGTCGGGGTCACGTACAGCCCGCCGGTCCAGTCCGGGTACGCGAAGTACTGGAAGCGACGTACCTCCTTGTTCTTGTACAGCACGACCGACGTGCCCTTGGCGGCGTAGCCGTACTTGTGGGTATCGCACGACATACTGGTAACCCCAGGCAGATCAAAGTTGAACGCTGGGATCACATCCGGCCGCAGCTTGCGTGCAAACGGCAGGATGAATCCGCCTAGACAGCAGTCCACGTGGAGACCCACGCCGTTTGTAACTGCAATGTTCGACAGCGTCTCAATGTCATCGATCATACCATTCGGGTAGTTGGGCGCGCTGCTGTAGATCATGATCGTGTTGGCTGTGATGTTCCAGCGCACCGCGTCCACGTCCATCTTGAGCGTCTTGGGGTCCATCGGCACCTTGATGAGCTTGATCTTGAGGATCTCGCAAGCCTTGTCGATCGCCGCGTGGGCCGTCACACACGCAATGATCTCGGGCTGTGTGATGCCGTGCGTATGGCGGAACCACTCGCGGTGGGTCTTGGTCGCCAGGAAGATGCTCTCCGTGCCGCCCGAGCTCAGCGTGCCGCACACTTCGTCGCCGTTGGGCTTGACGCCACTGCTCATGAGGTCCGCTGTCATCTGGATCACCTCGGCTTCAAACTTGTTGACTGCTGGCCACAGATCCGCGTGCAGTGGGTTCGAGACACTGAACAGCTCGTACGCCTTGTTGAGCACCGCCAAGTGGTCCTTCTCGCCGTGGTACACCGCGCCAGACACCATGCCGTCCTGCCACTTCTTGTCCGAGTCGCCTGCGAGCTGTGTGAGCAGCGCGACCAGTTCATTGTCCTTCATGCCCTTGGGCGGCAGCGCGTAGTGCTTGGGCAGCTTGGTCACGTGGTTCTCTTCACCCTTGAGCGAGTGCTCGATCGAGTCCTCGATCTTCTTGATCTCGCCGGCCACTTTACCGGAGATGATCGGCAGCTTCTTGACCACAGCGACCGCCACACCACCGAGAAAGTTGACCACGTTCTTGCGCGACACGTAGCGCGCCTTGCGCAGCACGTCCACGAGCGACGTGAACACGAACACCAGCGCGACGGCCACCAGCAGATCGCCCGCCACGGCTTCCACGCGTGGCGCGTGGACGGAGAGAGACTTCCACGCGTCCAGCAGCACGCTGTGGCTGGAGAGCGACGCGTCTTGGTAGCGGTAGTACGCGCCGCCGGCAAGCAGAAGCGGGTACGCGCGGCGCAGCGAGCGGTCCACGTTGAAGAAGGACCGCAGCGACACGTACACGAGCGCGGCGGCCACGCCCATGCCCAGGATCTCGCGCGGTACGTCGGCGACGAGGGCTTCCACGTTCAGCATGTTGTTGGCGTTTCCGGTTTTAAGAGGGGAAGACGATGCTTGGTCGCTTCGAAGATTGTTGGCGAATGAAATGAAGGTGGGCGCCAACTTTCGTCAAGTTTGTTGGTGTTGGCGGTGCACGTTCTCATTGGGCTTCTTGCTGGGACTAAACGCAGTGTACCGTAGATTAGTCCTGGAAGCAGCGGCCCGAACGATCCTTGGGCTTTATCCCAAAAATGGGGCAGACAAATGGCCCGGATGGGACTGTTTAGACCCGCGATCTGGCCGAGAGAAGCCCAGAGAGGTCGCAATAGTTGATGCTAAATAAGTAGACCGACCTTATGCGACTCAGACTAATCCAGTTCGTTCGAAGCGATAGTCTGCCAAACCTACTGTTAGGAAACCTGATGCCCAAATGAAAAATACCGGTAAATACCAATTAGGTGATGGAACATCAACATATAACCGCTCAAAACGGTTTTATATGTTTGTCGGGTGACTTGAAGCACAGAGCTCCAACACCACGAGAGAAAATGAGACCGCGGATGCCGCGCAATGGCGGCGGCGGCGACCACGGACGCGGCGTGATGCTGCTGCTGATGCTTCTGCGCAACATCAACGACATGGACCGGAAGCCCCCTCTCACGCTCGGGCTCATGGGTTCGTCTGACGGCGCTACGGACTCATGCATGACGCAACACTGAAGAGACTGACTCGTGGCTGGATGTGCAGGCTTGATGTGCAGCTTACACTTCCAGAAGATGATCAGTCCAAGCCAGTTCAAGCGCTTCTCGCTGTGCGGGTCTGCGTCTTCCATGTGATCTCAGTAGTAGCCCATGTTTCCTGACGTGGTTGCTGTGGTCCTGTATGTGTAGCTGTCCGGACAAAGTGCTCTACAAGATGGAGCTCTCGCGCGTGGGCATGTCGGCGCTTCTGCACGTCGACGACATCCACCTCTACCACAACATGTACGTATCCTCTTCGCTACTTATGTCTATTGACTGCACTCACTGACGCGTAGTGATGTGATATGAAAGGATCTCTTTCCTCTGGAAGGGCTACCATCTCGAGCACCGCTTCGGCTGGCTTCGCTTCGGCCTTGTCATCGTGTATTTGCTGCTGTTGTGCCACAGTCTCGTCGTGGGTCTCGCGTTCGTGCTAGACAACGTTGTCGGTCTGCGTGGGTACCTTCGGCAGTGCAGCATCGGCTTTTCCGGCGTGCTTTTCTCCCTCAAAGTGCTTCTCAACCACGGATCGCCGGCGTTTTCGAACGTCTACGGATTCCAAGTGCCAACCAAGTACGCAGCGTGGCTGGAGCTCGTGGTGATCCACATGATCGTGCCAAGAGCGTCGTTCATCGGTCACTTGTGCGGCATCCTTGCTGGTACGTTGCTCTCCTATCTAGGGATGAACTTAGTTGTATACTCACTCTGTTTCACTTGACCAACAGGCTACGTATTTGCACTCACGCAGTCAGAGAAGAAGATCATCGACCCCATCGCTAATATGATCTCAGGCCTCTGGCAGAACGCCACACAACCTGCAGCAACTCCGCGTGACTTCGGCAGTGGAACGGCAACTAGCCCACGGGGCGACGCGAGAGGATTCACCAGCGACGAAGCGATGGCCCGCCACCTCCAAGAGGAAGAGAACCGACGCGCGACTAGCAGTGTGCGTGAACGGTTTGAACGATACGAGCAAGTCGATCGCACGATACCAGAGCAGCAGCAGCCAGAGATTTCTGCGGAAGAGCTCCGGCGTCGGCGCTTGATGCGGTTCCAAAACACATAGAACCATCCCCAAGACAGACACTCAGCGATAATAAATATTGATACACAACTACTACTACGGGAGAGTCCACCAAGCTAGTGGACGGTCTGATCATGAGAGCAGAGCTCCAACAGACACGCAATGCAGGATACCTCTTGAGGAGCTTCTTCACCGTCAGTCTCCGCAGGTGGGGCGACGGTCTCTTCTGGCGTAGTGGTGGCAACCGCCTCTCCATCAGCGGGAGCACACGACTGGAACGTCTGCACGAGGTAGCTCGATCGCCAGTACAGCACAAGCAGTGCTGTCGCGAAGGCTGCGAGGATGGCGAAGTTGACGCCCAGCACGACATCGAGCACGCCGAGTGGGGAGGTCGCAAGACACCAGAGCACGTGGCCGAGCGACGGCATCGTGAGCGCGTGGACCAGTCGCTGGTAGGCCATGTAGCTGGACGCGCCTTCATCGCCGCCGATTCGCTCGAGGCTCTCCGAGATCCGTGGCGTGTTGCTCACGAAACAGATTGCCATCGCATAACATACCCATGTGTACAGCGAGAAACAGCCAAAGTGGAACGACCGAGCCGACAGCACGACCAACGCGACCGCCATCGGCACAAACGAGAAGAACCCACCGGCGAAGTCGTCGCGACCAGTCCGGAAGTCGGCCACAGTGAGCTTCCACAGCTCGTGCAAACTGTGAGGATAACGGACACTCGGTCGAGGAGCCTGGTGGCATACTGGGCATTCTGGCAGCTCCATCCCGCTCAGACGCTCTAAGCACGAGCGATGCACTTGGCGTGACTTGAGCGTTGTTGGATTGATGCAGTGGCATAGCCGGATCCATGTGCTCGGCACGCGCAGCTGACATTTCTGTCGGTCCTCCCATTGGTGACTCGACTCAGTCATGATCTCCAGCTTCCCACACAGTGAGCACTGGTCACTGTAGCAGTTCTTCTCGAAACTGATGCACATGGTTCGCCACTGCTGGCGACAGTTCGACGCGCGGTTCGGAGCGACAAATCCAGGCGGAATCGCCTGCTCAACGTCCGGATTAGTGAGAGACTGGAGCTGCAAGCGGCACACCGCGTTCAGCAATCGGTCTTCAAGCAGCGTGATCCACTTGGACGCGAAGGGTGTGATGAACGTCGGGCCATCTTCTGGCAACAACATGTCTGCAGTGTTGTGTCTTCCGGGCAGACTCGTGGAGAATCGTGCGATGAACTGTCGCTGCCAGAAAGTCTCGTCATGCGTCGCCACGAAGCTTCGGCACGTCGAAGTCAGCCGGATCAGTTCAGCGACTGTCAAAAACGCCGCGACGTGAGCGAATGCATTGCTTTCCAACTGAACCAGCGCTGCATCGGAGAACAGAAAGGATGGGTGGTCCCCATCGACCAAGCTCTCGAGGCTCAGAGCAGGATACGCGGCAACAGATCCCGACAACAAGATCTGGCGCTGGATCCAGTACGCACATCCGATCACAGCAAGTGAACACAACGACATGCTCAGCAGCTGCTGGGTCGGCACTTGTCTCGCGGCCTTGAACGACGTTGTGTACGCGTAGACAAATCCCGTCGCAACTGCAGCACTCGAGTATAGCCAAATGCTGGCCGAGATGAAGTGTTCCTTCGCCCTCCGAGCTGCAGCACGAGCAGCTCCGGCACTGCTCAGGCGTGTAGCCAGCGGGGAAGATACAGACTTCTTGGCATCCGATGCCCGGAAGAAGACCAGTTGCGCGAAGAAGCCGACAGCTCCCGTGAAAGTGCCCATGTAACTGGTTGATGCCACATGAGGCAACGACTTTGACGCCGTCGCTCTCGCCGATGAAGCGATGCCCTCCATTCCCCATACTCGAAAGCAGAAGAGAGCTCCCAAGAGAATTGTGAACGACCAGAGCGCACTTCCAAGCACGAGGAAGACCAAGTTGCCACCTAATGCCTTCGCTTGGACGCCCATCGCCGAGCGAGCGAACTTGTACGACATTGGGATGGCAGTGAGCAATGCCACAACCGCGCAGACCGTGATCGGAAAGACTGGAAGCGACGGGCCCCAGTAGAACATCGACACGTCCACAAGCACAAACGCGGCGCATGCTGCCATTCCGAGCAACGGGCCGACGGAGAATTCGTGCGTGAACCTCTCGAGTTTAGCGACGTGCGAACGAAGAAACTCCGGGCAGCAACTTGTGGTCTCAGTCTGCGGGGGCTTGAATAATGGCAGAGAGTGCAGTAATATACACTGCGCGGTCAGAAACACCAACCCCGTGAGACTGTGGATGGTCTGGAACTGGAAGAAGACATGGCGCCAATGCAGTGCAGTGCACGCAGCCACCCACGCGACGGATGCTAGCGTCCACGCAACGCCTTGGAAGGTGATGAACTGTAGTCCTCCTTGGAATGGCTGGAAGACTTTGTAGCCCGGCTGCACTCGTGGCCCGAGTCCAACGTGGGTGAACAGGATCGCGCCGACGGACACGACAAACCCAAAGCCATAAAGCACTTCGTCGGCGTGACGAAATCGTTCGTGCTCGTGGAAGACATGCGCGCCAGCAAACAGCAGCAAACTGCCAATCGTCGTGAAGCAGTTCACCCAGAACATCGAGCGGAGATCCGGTCGTCGGAGCAACGTGCTCCAGCTCACATTCTTTGGCGCTGTGTGGATGCGGGGAGAGACTGTCGGAGAGATCGAAAACGCCTGTGGACGCCGCTTTGCTTTGACAGACGATTGGAAATAGCGGATGGACGAAATGACACCGTAATGTGGGATCGCGGAGACAACACCGATGGTAGTAACCAGTCCAAGTGGAAGGCTTTGCGCAGGAACCGAGACGATCAGAGTCTCGAACAGGAGCTGCACGCCAACAAGCGTCCAGCCGACTGCCTGCCGCACGACAAACTGAGGTCCACCTTCAAACGGCTGCCAGAGCTTGTAGTCTTCATACAGTCGCCCTCCTGAGGCGTGGGCGATGAAACACCCCAAGCAAAATAGCGCCGTTCCCAGCGCCAGTGCAACAATCCGCAACGATGTTTCGTACTGGGTCGCCTGCTCGGCCATCTCGCTTCGGAAGTAGTCAGCAGTAGCGTGGCAGATGACGGACGACAGTGTGAGCATGAGACTGATCGTGATCTCCCCGCGCTGGAGCTTCGACTGTCGAATATGCTGGCGTTGGGACAGCTTCTCTGACGCTAACGGGCTTTGAACAACAGTGACTGCTGAGAAGGCGCTCACTCCAGTCTCCACCGTGGGGTTTTCCGACGTCACCGGCGTCGGTGCTACGCAGAAGTATGGTAGAGACACCACCATCGCACACGACGCGGCACAGCCGACCAAGAGCGTGAACGGAGCCAGCACCTCTGCGAAACTCGAGTTATTGAGCAACAGCAGCATCGATGCTGCCGCGAAGAACCCATACCAGAGCCAGCCCAGCGTCTGAAGAAACACAAACTTTGTACCGCCAATGAAAGGCTGCCACCAGATGTAGTCCGGGTACGCGCGCACAGCTCCGAGGTGGGCGATCGGAGTGGCAATAGATAACGCCAGCATGGTGATCATCCAGAAGATCTTCTCGTGGAGTAGGTAGAACTCTCGCCACTCTGGAACTGCTGCGATCAACCTTGTTTCCGCTTCATGGCGAGCAGCGTAGGATGCACATCCGACCAGGAGAGAAGCACCGGAGAGTAAGCCGCTCACGTACACTTCCGGCGGGCGCCTCACTGATTGCCTTCGTGGCCCAGCTTCAGCGGCGTTCTTTGGCTCGTTTGGTCGTGGCGTGAAGTGCTGCAGCGAGATCAGCAGAATGATCTGCGAGACCATGCCCATGACCCCCACTGCAGTCGGGGCGCCTCGCGTGACTGCTGGGCTGGCGTGGAAATCCGTGCTCACGCACAGCATCATCGTGCCCACAACGGTAGCAGCGAAGAACTGCCAGCCCAGATACTGAAGCAGCAGAAAGAACGGCTCGCCCTCGAATGGCTGCCACAGTCGGTACCCGGCGATGTCCTTGCAACCGTAGAACGCGTGGATCATGACGGCCGAGAGGATGAATTCCGCACAGCCCGCGATGATCACGACGTTGGACTGCAGACGGTGGGCGTAGAGATCAAAGGCGAGGAAGAGCAGCGCGCCTGAGCCGGAGATGAGCATACTGACGATGGCCTTGGCGTTGCGTGGGAACAGCGTCTTGCGCGGTCTGTCCTGTTTCTTCTTGGATCCTTCGGCAACAGCCGCAGCGTCGTCTTCCGTCTCTTCCTCCAGCACGTCGTCTTCGTTAAACACACCGATACTCAGGTTCAGCAGGATCTGCGCCACGAAGCCGAGGATACCCAGCAGCAAGTACTGTCCTTCCATCCACTTGCCCTGCTCGTCCATGCGGTTGGTGTTGGCCAGCAGCACCACAGCGCCCGTGAGTCCGAGCGTGAATAGGCTCCAGCCGAACGCCTGCATCCACACGAACTCCGCGCCGCCCTGGAACGGCTGCCACCACTTGAACTTGGGCGACTTGATCGATCCCGCGAGCAGCGTGAGCGGTCCGACCCACGCAAAGCCAAGCGTCGCGAGCGCCACGAGCGTGAGCACGACGGTGCGCTCGTGCTTGGGCACGATCTCGGCGGCGATGAACAGGAAGAACGCCAGCACTGATAGTACCAACGCCAATACGCGGATCTCTTGCGAGTCCACCTCCATCATCGCGGCGGGCATCGTGGACACGCGACGGCGCGGCGACTTGTCAGCGACCAAAGATCCTGATCCGCTCATACAGCAGCGCGTGGGCGGCGACAGCGACCAGCGAGACGCGCGTGTGGACACCGCTGCCGCCTCGACCGAGGGCGTGCCGTCCATCATGTCGCGTGCGTGCAGCGGCGCGTGGAGAGAGGAAAGGAATTGTGGCGTTGCAGGTGTCGGTCGGCGTCGGCGTTGGTGTACATGATGCCAACCGACAGACAGAGAAAAAAGGGGACCAGGCGGTGTGAGGCCAGCCGAAAGTATATACCGGGCAAAATATCTTTACTTGGTATTTGTATGGTCGCCAAATTATGAGAGATACGGTACATGTGCAATCTGGCAGAGGACGCGACAGTTTCGCGGTAGCAGCCAATGCGGAAGCGGCTTCCCACTCGAATGTTCCAAAATGGGGTTTGCCATCAGCCCATGCGGCCCCACGCAGCCCCACAGGGAGGAGCGGCAGCCCCGTGTCATGCGTGGGCGGCAGTCGGCTATAAATACGCACAGTACGCAACAGTGCAGCGCGAGTCAAGGGCGGGGCTTGACGCCGCGGAGGGCATCACATCATCACGGTGTCGCATCGGCTTGAGGCCTCGGATCGAATCGTTCGCTCGGGTTCAGCTGGGCAATGTGCTGGCGCTGCTGGCCTCACGAGCTCGCAGCCAGTTGTGGGTGATTTTATTCTGAATCACGATCGGGTTGCTTCAAGTGGGTGGGTTGATGGGTACAAAACCATCCAGGCAGACAACCGACGTTGAAGTTTGGCGGCGGAAGACGGAACAGTCGAGTCGACCTGGTGGATGCGTGTTGTGCACTACCGGTACTACGTAGTACTACGTATTACGTGGTAGCAGTGTCGTGTACCACCCGACTGGGCAGCTCCACACGAGGGCAGAAGTCGGCCCCGACTCCTTGCCTAGGAACACAGTTGAGGCTGCGTAGCCGGGGACGATGAGTAGAGAAGGATGCAGGGCGGGACTCCCGGGGATCAACACCAATGGAATACTCTCCATCACTTGTGCGGAAAGATTCACGACGTTGTTAGATTCAATGCATTCGAGGACACTATATGCAGGGGAGACGCAATTGGCGGCGGCTGTCGTATCTGGGATCTGGAGCTTCCACTCGCTGCCAGATCGAGTGTAGTTGACTTCTTGGGATTCATCATCTCACGTACTCAAAGCTCGCTGGTGGGATCGTGTACTGTGCCACCCCGTCGGCTCGTCGCTCCTCCAGCTCAAAGCTCACGACTGCACAGTTGGCGAGCTTCTCGCTCTTGACGCGGTGGTCAATGCTGGCGGGGAAGAACTCCTGGCAGAAGGCGCGGAACCAGTGCGAGTGGCCGTACACAACGATCGTGTTGTGCTCTTGCTGGTAGAAGACCCACTTCGCAAACGCGACAAGCCGCGACTTCGCACAGCCCAGAATGGCCTTGTTGCCGTGGTTTTCCGCCAGATTGAAGAGCTCTTCCGCGTGCTTTTCGCCCTGCAGCACGTTCGATAGTGCCTGCGGAGGGATACTGTGCGCGTCGCTGATGGCAAGCGTGTCGATGTTGCGGCCAATCTCCTGCAGACACGACAGCACGTGGATACGCTCCCCCGGTAGCTCCAGCCGCGCAGCCGATGCAATACGTGCGGTGTCAATAGCCCGCCGCAGGTTGGATGTGACGACGATACTGTCGGGCAATGGGCAACTGAGGTAGCGCAGGAGATACTCCGGTGGTGTACCCACGCACTCCAGCGGTGACGACTTCTCCGCGACCTCCGCGAACAGCGCCTTGGCCTGACGAACACCCCGACGACTGAGTGGCGAGTCAATAAAGATCGATCCAGACGTCGGCAGCATCAGCCACTCGCGTGCGACCGCGCGAAAGAAGCGAACGATCGCGAGCCACCACACGCCGCGATTGAACACCACATTCCACTCGGACTCGGCGTGGCGGACGAACACAATGCGCTTCTTGCGCGTCTTCACAGTATCGCTGCCGTATGGAAGGGGCGTGCTGCCGATACGCGGCGACACAGCAGAAGACGACGTGGGTGGCCCACTGGCGGCTTGAATTCTGGCCCACCGCTTGTCGCTGGAGAACAGGAAGTGCAGTAGCCCGATGGAGAAGAGCTGCACCTTGCGCCACACGTTGTCTACGGCCTCCCGCGCCGCCTCAGACAGATCGGCGCCTAGAAGAGAAGTTAAGAGCGACGCGATCTGCATGGAGCTTCGTCGAATGGAGCTGTGCGATCAAGGAGTCGCAATGGAACGAAGTGTTCTTCAGCCGTTCTTTCTCGATGGATCCGCCGACATCAAGCGTCGTAAAGAAGTTCGAGTCAAAGTAGCAGCCTCTAGTTTACCACATAACCGAGGTTTTGTCTCCAACATATATTGTTTAGCAGAGGTTTCGTAACATATAACCTCCGTAACTTGATGCGTTGGTGGTTTTTCGCATTTTGTTGGCAGTTGTTGAAGTTGACCGAGAGGCCAAAATGGCGGAAGCGCGCGGCAACATGCGGCCGTGTGGGTGCCACCGCGGTCGCCCCTGTACGTGTGAGATGGGGAAACGCCAACTAGAAGAAGAGTATGCGTGTGGCGAGTGCGTCAACTGTCTGCTTAACACCAAGGCGCTCCAGAAGAAGCGCAAGCCCGTGCGCAAGTGCATCAAGTACGACGACGTGATGGCCGAACGCGGCTTTGATCGGCTGGAAATCGCGCCAGGATGCTCACTGCGCGTGAACAAACCCGACTGGGAGTGAGTTTCATGCTTGTGTATAAGGATGCTGTAAGCAGAGACTCACGCGCGTTGTAGTGTCTCCCAGAAGTCGGTGTTTTACACGCGCATGCGGCAGCTTCGCCTCGGTTTACTGGCGCTTCGCCTGCAAAGCGCAGCGACAATTGAACGACAGAAGACGCTACGGAAGAAGTACAACCGTGATCTCATACGCGCAGAGGAAATCCTGCAGCGTCTCGAAGCGCAGCGGCAGTCGCCCAGCACAGCCATGCGCAGGATGACGGCCGACGTCACACACGTGGACTCGGACGTGTTCGATTCCCACTCTAAGCAGCTCATCCCCGCTGAGACGCTGCTGCCCGACGTACGCGCGCGACTAGAAGCAGCAAACACTGTGATCGCGACTGAAGAGCGCAACCTGGAGGTGAGCAGCGAACGAAAACCTCTCAGGGGAACATTCGTATTGACGTTTTCTTCGTAGATAGTCGAGGCCTACGTGAAAACCTTCGCTGCCACAAAGCTCCAAGCGACTGCGTGGGAGTACATGCGTGCTCAGCGCTGGAAACACGTGTGGCGATTATTTCGAGAAGACGCGGACTACGCGGCTGCGGTGGTGATCCAGTCTGCCGTTCGTATGTACAAGTGCAAACCCATTCTGCAGTTTCTGCGAGAAATAAGTGACCAACGGTACAAACAACAAGCCATGGAGAGACTACGTCGTTTCTTCAGGCGACTGCGAATAGCGCGGCGGCTCAAGGCAGAGCGGCTTCAGGCGGAGGCGCTCCACAAAGCACAAGCGAAGAAGGTCACAGCTGTGGGGAAGCTCTTGGTGGTTGTTGCAAAGATCGTGTGTCGCATGGCGCTATGGAAATGGCGGGAACAATCGCGTGAAGCAACGGCCCACGGTGAGCGAAAGACCGTTGCTGCAGTGCTTCTCATCCAGCGGAACTGGCGTGGACTGCGAGAACGACTGAACTACCAGCGGATCCGATACCGACGACTGCTATCGGATCCAGTGCGCTCTCTCTATGATAAGTTTGTCGTCCACGGCGATTTATGGCGCTTGCTACTGGATTTTGACGCGGCTTTTAAACGATACGAGCACCGTGAGCGAGATGAGAAGGAGAATGCGACGACGTTTGTAGCCGAACTGATCCAAGACAAGAGATCGTACGAAGACAACGTGATGCAGTCATGGCTGACCGCGTCGGCGCTTGAGAGTCCGATTGTGAAAGGCGCCAACAGTGTACAGAGCGCATTCAAGCTCGACGATGTCGGACACATGGAAGGTTTTCCACTGGCTCAGTCGATCTTGCAGTCCCCCATGGCGAGAGATCTCATCAGCTTGAATCCAACCAAGAGCAAAAGTGATATATTTCCAGACGATTTGCCTCCTCAAGTCATCCGGCAAGCAACCTATGAGGGCTTTTCAGTCGCCGATACTGTCGCTGTCATGTAAGTATGTTGTGTGATCCAGTTTCTCTTGGACGATGGCTGAGCTGACACTGGATGATCCGTATTCGCAGGCGTGGCCTAGTAGCCCAGGGTAAAGACGCAAGCGATACGAAAGCTGTTCTCAAAGTTCTGAAGAGCCGAGCGCCTCTGATGCGAAACGCGTGGAAACCGGAGCGAGTCTTTCGCCAGGAGCTTCGCGCTTCACCTGAAGTTGTGTCGAAGCCCGTTAACCTTCGCAACGAGAACGGCTGGAAGAAGAAGACAAAACTCAAGCAGAAGCCTCTTCCATTATTTCCGCAAGCTTCGAAACCAGCAAGTTTCATCTCG
This sequence comes from Pythium brachiatum, assembly GCA_023337615.1. NCBI lineage: Eukaryota > Oomycota > Peronosporomycetes > Pythiales > Pythiaceae > Pythium > Pythium brachiatum. The sequence goes on along the minus strand of JAADXI010000049.1, from coordinate 12,123 downwards.
AACAACATGATCGACAACATTCCCGGAGGGTTGAAGGGGTCAGTAGACCGACTGCTTCTCCTAGCCGGGTTGAGATGCTTTGATCCTGATACTTCACAAGATGGGAAACGTGGCGCGTTCGTCTTTCGAATCCAAGCTTCGAGCGATCCGTGGCGAAGTTACATGGAGATGGCTTCACCTCTCATGAAGGTATGCCAGTATTCTTGTCCATCCAAGAGTTCGTTCTGTTTGTTTCACTCCAACGATTGTTTCAGATTCGCCGAGAGCAGCTTGTGCAGGACTCGATTCAGCAGTACGTTCGAACTCTCAAGGAAAACCGATGCTTCTCTCCGTTTGATATCCTACGCAACGTGCGCGGGATCGATGAGATGGTGTCGTGGGCGGTGCCGCGGCCGCTCGTGATGAGCATTTACGACGTCATCGAGCTGCTGCACCAGCAAGCCGTCAATCGCAGCGATCGAAGCATCAAGCGTCAGATGCACGTGAGCGCCCAGTTTGAAGCGTATGTGGAGAGGCAGAAACTGCGCGCGCAAGTCGTCCAACGAAACGCCGACGCTGAGGAAGCGGCACACAAGGAAGAAGCGCTCAAAGCAGTTGCCGACGCAATTGAACGAGAGGTGCTGGAGCTTCCAGTCACGAACGGTGATACTCCAGCGCAAGCCGTTCTCTTCAAGGTTTGTTTCTTGTTATGCAGCGACCACAATGACGGCAGCACGGGCGAGGCTTCGAACCAGCTTTCGTTTTCAGAGGAAAACTACCGCGCGTTCTTGTCCGACATCGTGGAATGCCAGCTAGAAGGTGCGGTTGATCAAGTGAAAGAGATTGTACGCAAGCGCATGGATAACGCTATGCGACTAGCCAACGTGGCCTACAACCCGCTGAAGAGGCTGGGAATAACGAGCGCAAGCGATATGGTGGTAAGTGAACAGATCACAGTCGGACGTGGCAGGTGGTTCGCGGCTCTGATGGAATGTTGCTAATCTGCTGCAGAGACTCCGCACCAAGCTCAAGCCACACCTGCACCCGTCACAGCTCGAGACAATCGACGTGCTCTTGGATTCCGTATCTCCAGAAGACGAGAAGGTCACCGGGTTCTCTGCTGGCAAACTCGCTGCGGCTACGCTGGGTCCAGACCAAGGTGCACGAGCACTGAAGCCGCTGGCTCCGTTGTCTCCGATCATTCGGCAAAGCAAACCCACAGTTGGCACGCTCGACCAGAGTCTTCGATCGATCGACATCCCGTTCTGAAGCTGTACTATCGAGCAGATCGATGATTCGAGTATGTGAGTTCATCGAAGCCAAACTCCACATGTGCCGAGACGATCTCAACCACGAGTCTGAGACCCACCACCGACCAGGTTGCTGTGTACGAAGACCTTGGTCGAAGAGCTCATCGTAGCCACAGCAGTGATGTTGCTTTCGTCGCGATTGGATTGCATCTCCTCGATGCGATGATCACCTTGGGATGCAAGCCTCGCACGGCCATGGAAACTAACGAGAGGACAAGCCCGGAGACTGGAAGCATCATACCCGGCGTTGAGCCAAGCTCCTTGTCAAGGAGTCCTTGAAGTTGATCATCGTCTGGTTGGCCAAAAATGACGAATATCCACCAATGGTCACCTACCTGCTCACACGAATGGGAGTGATCCCAATCCCAGCAACCATGGCACGCGATGAGCTCGTGGAGCTGCTCGCCGCGCTGCGCCAGGGCGCCTCGCACGCACAGCTACGCGAGAGCGTTCTGCTGATCCACGAAGGTGCGTGGGTCTGCGAGTCTTCTCATGCAATGGAGAGTAACCAGCAGCTCAATTGTATGAATCCATTGATTCCACTAGCTCTCGAAGACATCTCGCGCAAGCGATCGCATTTCCTGGAGGACGCCTGCACCGTCGTGCTGCGACTGAGCTTTCCAGGGAGTGCACACCAGCGTGGCGACAGCAGCGATAGCGACAATGAAGAGGATGGCAGTAGTGACGGTGACCGCACTGCTACTCTGGAGGCGGTCTCGATCTGCAGCTCCTTCGCGGAGCCGCTGGTCGCGAAGCTTCCTACGCGTGAAGCAGGCGAAGATGTGGACATCACGAGACAGGTGAGCACGATAGACGAGGGATCCAAGTCCTTACGTGCTTGCTGATGTGAATTCCGTGTGTATGATGCTGCAGCGTGCTATGCTGGTGGCGTTCCTGCTGCATCTCCTGGGTCGGCCTGAGCTGACTCAGTTTACTGCAGACGATGAAGCTTATCAGAATGCGGGCCACGCAATCGCTGCGCTCGTCCTCCAATGCGGACTGGATCTACTCACTATCGCATGGACGCTGCGCTTCCGCGAGGAGCTGGAGATGTTCCGCTCGATGCTGTTGCCGCACCGCCAGACCAAGAATCCGGACGACGCGTTCAGTGATGACGGTGGTGGAGACGACGACGAGGACGGTGATGGCAGTGAGGGAGAGGACGAAGCGTGGATTGTCCAGCAAGTGGCGACAGCTATGGGCTTTCGAGGACCACTCGAGTATTTTCTAAAGGAGTCTGGACAGGAATACGCATTTGCTTCGTGGTCGTGTGAAGGCGTCGTGCGGCTCGTGGCGCTTTGCAGCCACAGCGATGAAGCCGATTCGTCCCCAGTGATATCACCGTATTCAAACCTGTTTGTGGTGGCCGCTGTGGCGCAAGCGCTTCTCCAGGGCCAGACAATCGAGGTACGTGGAAGTTCCACGCTCGCTGCTTACTGATGGAGATGGGAGTATCTAACGTGCTCTGATTGTGTGGGTGATTAGCTCAAGCGTCAAGGGCTTGTCGTGCTCAAGAAGGCGTTGGATGGATGCCGCCCTGGCGGTTTAGAGTTACTGGTGGACTCTGATGTAGAGGACGCCATGCCGGTGAAGTCCTTCGAAGCGGCCTCGGAAGGTAAGGTAGTGGCCTTTGTGGGGTTGGTAGTGGCAGAGATGCTTACGATTTATCTCTGACGCCGACACTGTAGCCTTCCGCAAGCGCGACTGGATCACTCCAGTCGTGGAGCTTATATCCAATGCGATGGTGTCCTTCCCAGAGCCAAGTGACCGTGCGATGGGACTGGCGATCTTCCGCCAGTTGCTTCAAGTCCTCGAGCCCTGTCACCGGTGAGTTCAAGATGTCTGTGATGGTCTTGAGTTGTGAGTGTGCTCATACACTTATATGTGGAAGGTTTTGGCTGATCCGGCGCCTTGTACTGCGCTGTCCGTACGGCAACATCGCGGCGATTCTCATTGACCAGCTCCGAAACGACACGTTTCGGGCTTGGACGAACGCTTCTCCTGCGCCGACAACATCTCGTACGTCCTTTCTCAATCGGCGGACTACAAGTTCTCCTGTTTTACTAACTTGCTTGTAACCTTCCAGCGTACTCGTCCTCGCCTGCGGCATCGCTCATCGTTGATGTTCTCAAACTTCTTGCTGAGCGTGACTTGAAGCTGCACGCAGACCTTCTTGCCAGCGTCGCCAGCCTTATCCGATTTGTGGCGATTCGAGACAAGGTGCGTGAACTCTTTTACTGTTGACACAGAGATATAAAGTATCATACTCACTGCGTGTACTAGCAGGAGAACCGTACCGGATTGCGAGATGCGGACACGAGCTCAGAGGTCAAGGACCTCTTGCTACGTCTCCAGAGTCGTCTCCGATCGACGCTGTCGCAAGTGCAGCCTACCACCGCATCTGTCCACGATCTGCTGCACGATGAAAACACGCGCTTTGTCTTGGTCGAAGCTGCGCTGGACTCGACCATCAACTTGCTTGCGTAGCTTTTCAAATGGACTGTGTGATCAAGTGTGTGGAAACTGGCTTTGTGTTGTTGTAGTATAGGCAGTACTACGCTCCTTCGACTCGTGCGTCATCTTCGACTGAAGACCTCTTGCCATTATTGGGATGCAAAGAGGCAAGCTTCGCAACGATCTTAGGCTGCTGCGCGGGCTGCTGGGAGCGCAGTTGCAAGCGGCGCTCCAGCTCCAGCTCTCGCTCCAATTCCATCCGGATCTCGAACCGCTTGCGGCACTCCCAGTCACGGAGCTGCTCGCGCATCAGCTCGTCGTCTTTCGCACGGCGGAGATCAGCCCAAGCGTGGAGACGCCGCAGTCGGTCTTCTTCTTCTGCTTGCTTGGCGTGCCACTCTTCCGCCCGTTCCTCAAGCGTGCTGATATGAGTGAGAAGCACGGATTCCTCATTTTGCAGTCTCTTGCCGGTCGCAGTAGCATCCGCGAGAAAGAGTCTCCGCTGCTGCCACATGCTCTCAGTGAGTCGCTCACCACCTTGCTTGATCTTCCGCATCCACGCGCGTAGTTCCGCAAATCGCTTGAACTCGAGCTTCCGCAGGAGACGCTGGCGAACTGCAAATCGACCGATCGCTCGCTGTAGAATCCGCGCGCAGGCTCCATGAACAGCAAGCTGGCGTTCGCTTTGCACTGTCTTCGCATACCTAGTTATTCGCTGCTTCATTCGATACACTCTCCAGACGCGCTGGATGCAACGCGAGGCATCTGACCGCCGTCGATACCGCCACTGGAGGAACTGCTCTTGGATGGTCCAAGCTGCATTGTGTTCTCTCCGCTTCTGAGCCTGCACGAGAGACCGAAGGAATCTCCCAAGCACCTGCACGCTGGCCTTGCGCCGCTTCCACACTGCGTATCTCCGCCATCGATGCTGGATGAGCGCAGTCGCCTGGAGGCGCTGGAAACTGCGTCGATGCCAGCAGAACGACACGAAGTCCACCACGAATCGTGCTGCGCGCTCACGCGCCAGGCGTCTTCGTGCTCGCTCTCGATACTTGCGGTACTCGTACTGAATGAAAGCGGCCGCGACGTGGTGGAGCCTGCGCTTCATGCGAGAGTTCTCGCGCTCGTTCTTGAGCTCACGCAGACGCCGCTTGTGCTCGTACTCGTGCTGAAGTTGCTCCAGCTCATGCTCCTGTACGGGAGGATTCCTCGCGTCAGTTCCCACACAATCATCATCAATACCACCCCTCCACTCTCATACAACATACTACGTAGTACCTGCTCCAGCGCCTTCTCTCGCGCTCGAGCCTGCCTGCGCTTCGTGCATTCCACGACGCGACGCTGCCGATCGAGCGAGTTGTCACTGAAAAATCGATTCTAATTCCACAGAGTATCAGCTAAGCGCCTGTTCAACCGTGTGGACACCAAACGTACCGCGACCGTCGCCGCAAACGTGGTCGATCTCGTGCGAGAGAAGGCGCGTGTGTACTCGGCTTGCTTCTGCACGATCAGCGCCGCCGGATCCGCCGCCATTCTCCACAGTCCAGCGAACGACCTCTTCGCCGAGCCGATTGATGCGTATTCGTGCTCTGTCGTGCACTCAAAAATACTCTTCGTGTAACGGCGTTGGAAAGCGCGTGATAAATCCGATTGGCTTGAGCAAAGGTGTGGTGCTTGAATTGGATGCAATCAGCAGCAGTTTGCTCTGCGACCGCGACATGCCCATTTAAGCGAGCACCATTTCGCTAACCATGGACATTGCGAGTCATGGGGTCGGCACTACACTCAAACCGACTGATACTTCGTCCAGTGCGTCGGTTCCGCCAATTCACATGAGGAGACCGACCATTGCTGCACGAACTCGGCAAGCGAGTACAATAGCGACGAGCCGCGTCCAGCAGAAACTCCAAGCCGCTTTGCAGTCAGCCGATACGCGAGCCATTGAGTTTGCGCAGACGAAGTCTCTCCAGTCCAGTTTCCGAGTGCGCGGTGGCGCTGCTGCAGCCGAAAGCGAGCTAGCCGACCGAAGCATCTCCCGGTATCGCAGTGACGCAGCCATGGTCTCTTTCGCCGACGTGGCTCCGACATCTTCGTTCTGCTACTCAACCAACTTCATGCCGGGGGTGCACTTTTACACATTTCTGGCGAGCAAAGATTCCAGTAGCGCAATATCAACGTCAACAGCAACGCCTTTGAGCCCTGAACCCGCTCGGGACACAGCGCCGACAGACGCAGCAGATCATCAGCCAGTCGAGAACGCGGAGCAGCAACGCGCAGCGGCCGCGAAAAAATCGAATGGACTGCAGATGTGGATTCCTGACACGATCGTGTATGGCGAGACGGGTCGCGCTGTGCTCTTGTACACGGATGAGCGAGGATTTGTACAGCGATCCACGGACGTCACGGACAAGATCGTGGTCGAAAGACTCGTCCCCACCAACGCAGTCGAGTTGCAGCCGATCGTGGTCTGCAAAGAGTCGACGACGACATCAGCGAAGAAAGAATCGGACGCGAGTGGCGGGTTATCGCACCAGGGTAATCTGCTGCGGCTGCTCTCCCCTGGTGAGCTCAAGACCGTGCTGAGCAATGTGTCGTCCACTCGGAGCACCAAGTCGTTCGCGCTGCAGAAGTTCATTCGGTGTAACGGGTCCAAGGCGTTCATCGTTCGGGCTGTGTACGAAGCAGGAAAGCCGGCGTACGCGTGGATGATCAATAACACGACGCCGATGGTGACCCCCACGCCGACCGTCTCGCAAGTGCTGCTCTCAATCGGACAGGAAGCTGGGACGAATGTTGCAGCCGGCAGCACGTCTTCTTCAGCGCCACCAAGATCCAGTAGTGTGCTCGTATCTTCCACGCCTCGATCGACGAGTGTTATCGCAGCTTCCTCGCCATCCCGATCAGGGAGTCTTGTCGGCACATCCAGCAGAAATCTTACCACTGACTTGTCCTCAGGAGACAATGTAGCCGCTCCCGCGCTACCAACGACTGTCAATATCCCGCTCGTGAACCGCGTGTGCACAAGCGTCCAACTCGATAAGGCGTGTACGTTCATCAAGCTGAGTGAACGCGGATGCGCGTCAGTCGCCGAGCTCAATCAACGGGTGCGTTGCTGTAAATCTTCAGTTTCTCTCTTCAGTATTTGCCTTTCTTGAGCAACTTTCTGACTTGGTGTGTTCGTGTAGCTGGTCAAGTACATCGAACAGCGTCTTCACATCCAGCTCCAGACGCTAGTGGCTGATTTTGTCAAAGATGCGGACGGCAAGTGGTGGCTCCTGCAGATCAAGCACTTCCGCGTGAAGCACATGAAAGTCTCCAAGCCGTACTGCTCGTTGCCGCGCCGGCTGCGGATGCAGTACCTTGGGTATCGCGACTCCAGTCTCATCGACGAGACCACCGAATCCGATGAGGAAAACGATCTTGAGCGCCAGATCGCTCATCTTGCAGCTCAACAGGCCCAACGCCAGGTGCTCAAGCTGTCGCAGTGCAAGTGCTGCCTCGCAGCGTACCCGAAGGCCGAGTTATCGTTCAAGATGACGCTGAAAATGATCAACGAGATGCTAGTGCGCTTACGCTCACGGCTGCCCCCAGAGAAGTCGCACATCTTCCTTGCGTCTGCACTTGCACGTGATCCTCCCGACGCGTCGCTGGCGTACGAGTCGTGGAGCGTGTGCAGCTACTGCTACGCCATTTATGAACGCGACCAACAGCTGCAGAATATCGAGGCAAAGTTTGGAGAAGTCTTGGGTGTGCCTGATGGAAAAATCGCCGTCGCTGGCTTCGGAAAAATGGACGAGCGCTCTCAAGTCGTCGATCCGACAGCATCGTCCACAGTCATGCCAGCTCAGCTGACGCTGTGTCGCCTGATGCTCGTGATCAACGGCATCTACGATATCCCGCCCGAGTTGTACGATGCTGAGAGAGATCCCGTCGAGATCTTGACTGGTTCCTCTGGGCTCGGAACTCGACCAAGTCGGTTGCGCACTGTTTCTTCGCGTCTGTATCTTCGTATTTCAGCTCTTGGTTACACCGAATGCATCCCCGTAAACCCCGCAGACATCATCTTCACGCACGAGCAAGCTCCTCGTGGAACACGCCCAAGACAATCGAGTCGTTCAAGTATGAGCGGAGGTAATGGCGACGATGATGACGAAGAAAGCGATGGAGAAGATATGCGATCACGGATGCCGTCAAGAGGCAGCGTTCCAACTGGGAAGCGGAATTACTGGCTGCCGGTGAACTTGATTCGTACGGTGACGTTTTTCGCTCCTCGTACACCTCTCAACGCGAAGCTGAAGGAGACCAGCGGACTGATGCCGTTCTTGAATGAAGATAACAGCATCTCGATCCAGTTTATTCGCGCCACGGAGCCGCCTCTTCACGACTTGACCCTCACCACTCCAACGGCCACAGTCGAACGAGGGAAAACGCGGCGGGCAGCGCTGCAACCAACTCGAAAGAAGGCAATGAGTTCACCGGCGACGCCAAACCTGCCGAAAGGCAGCCACAGCATCTTGCTCGGCGCGACCAAGATCCGCATGGCGCAGTTTCGCAGCGCGTACGTGACGAAGCTCGACTTCTACGCTTGCATGGCGCTGCGCGGGGAGATGTTCAACGTGAAAGGTAACATCGGCTTGGAGCGCGTGCGGTATGTCGATACCAAGCTGCTCACGTCACAGTATCGGCTTCGTGTGTACAATGGCGTGTACATACCGGATGACTCGTACATTCCATGCGATCCGCTGACGTCGGAGTGGATGGATTGTCTTCGAGCGACGATCAATCCACACGCAGAGCACGGGAAAGCAACCGAGAACTCGGAGAAGGCTGTTGTTGACACGGACAGATCCCGAGCACATTCACCAAGAGTCTCTGAACGATCACACGAAATCATGCGACGGACAACCTCAACGACATCGCTTGGCGCTGGCGGCGAAGAGATGGATGAAGAACTTGAAGATATGATCGATCGGGTGAGTCTCGACCGTCAAACGAATTTGACTTCGAAAGCCGCACGCACCAAGTCACGATCTGCAAGCGCGGCTTCTCGTGGTACTGAAAGCAATCCACAGGATACACATACAGACGGTAAACCTATCGCCGCCAAGTCGCCAGCCAAGCAGAGCTTACTGCCGACAAGCGCGACACCATCCCGCGTCGACTCGCAGATGTCGATGCTTCTGCAGAAACCAGTGCTCTCACCACGCGGGAACTCGACGTCTCACCAGTTGTCTGCAAAAGAGTTAACAACGTCTGGCCCCAAGCGCTCGCTGTGGTCTCTCGCCATCCAGCTCAACAACGCACACTACCTGCAGACTCGCGAGCGCCCATTTTGTCGATGGGAATGCTACTACGAGTTGCTGGGCCAACGCCGATCTGCTGTGGAGCGATCATCCAGAAATCCAGACTCGCCTACAAACAATGCCAGTCAGAATCCATCGCCCGAAATCGCATTCAGCTGCACGCACCGGTTCTTCTTTTCCGCAACTGCGCCAATGCTTCACGACCACTTCCACGCGAACCGACGAGTGGTCCTCAACCTTCGAAACGACGTGTACTCCTCGACGAGGTCCCGCTCGACTGGAGAGTTCTACTGCAAACTCGACCTCGCGGAGCTCGTGGCCTCGAGAAGCTTCGATAAGATGCTGGATATCCACGCGACACCCGTTGCGCCAGAACTGACGCCTCGCGAAGCCGCTGTGGTGTCTCGTTCGCCTCCATACTTGTCCGTGTCTGTGCAACTCAGTCGACTGGCGATGGATCCAAATGAAGTCGTCTCAAACGGCGATTTTGTGGCTGTCGGCGCGACCGAAGACGGTATTCACGTGCTGAAAAAGATCACATGAGCACCACAGCACGAACGCTATCAACCACACGCAGTGGATACGCAGTACAAATCACAAGAGCACCTCCAACTCATAGAATCAACAGCTTTTTTGACGAAGATGGCCACGGTACCATACTGGACACGAACGCAACACAAGACGCTCAGATGTCGGCGGTCGGTGCGGCCGCCTGATAGTTGATGGGCGAGATCGGCTGCGAAGGCGAGCTCCGGTCTGCGTAGCCGGCATCTGGAATGTATTCGTACGCTATGTGTGATACAACACCAAGAGAGTCAGCGTCACGTAATGGCGTAGGGATTCGCAAAGGTGTGAGAACGGCAACAGGGAGACCCGACCTACCAGCGTACGTGTCGATCACGTCCTCTTTCGCTTGGACGATCACCCACGTGACCACCAACTGGATCACGAAGATGACGCCGTGGATCACAGCAGCCGCCTCACTCGTAGCTGCCCCAGTGGACAGATCACTCGCCACAAGACCCTACAGAGATCCAGAGCTTTCAGTTAAATCGCCAATCGCAAGCCACTGGTAACAGCCCACTGGACGAGACGCTTACCCAGTAGATAGCGCCTTGCAGCGACAGCACGAGGATCAACAGCGACGCGCCGACCAGGAATCCGATCTGTGGATACACAGTGAACACATGAGCGGATCTTCCTCTTCATTTACTACATCAGAACAAGAAGAAGATCCAGTGAACGCACCGAGAACGCGGACGGCGATTTGTTGAGGATGACGATGGCGCAGAACGCATACACGACGTGGAGTCCGGCCGTGAGGAACGCATTGAAGCCAATATACGGCGTCTCGAGTAGAAACAGTGTGGTCACGAACAACGCACACGACAGCACCTACAGCGCACATCCCGCACAGAGATCCACATGAGCCGATAGCCACGACACTAAGCTACACGACCATGCATCTCCACACGCACCAATATCGCCAGCAGCGACGTATTCAGCAGGCGACGCCGCGACTCCAGCATGTTGCTTCTTCTCTCCTTTGTTTCGTTGCTTCAACTTGCGCGCGACCTCGCCAGTCACCACAAGAACCAGACGGAATCGAGGTTTTAGGATCTATCGTGAGGTTTTTAGGTTTCGTAAATGAGGTTTTGCACGTCTCTCGTCCCCATTTACTGTGTTTGTGCAACATCGGCTCTTCAGTTTTTCACGTCGCAAATCGCCAAGTGCCATTGCCAATATTCGCGGCATTGAACTTCCTCCACTGCCGCCGCCCACGCGCCCGCGTCACGCTCGCTGCATTCCACAATCCGCAGTCGTGTGCCAACACCCTCGCTCTTCCGGGCCCATTATCCTATCGTCTACAGCAGCTACAGTACCAGCAATGGCGTCGGCACTGCGCGGCCGCTTCGGCTTCTCCACGAGCGCGTCGGATCCCATCTCGCGCGAGACCATGAAGCAGATCAAGGCGCTGGCGGCGCGTCCGCAGACGGGCGTGTCGCTCCAGGATCTGCTGGACTTTGGCACCAACATCTCTTCCAAGAAGCTCATCCAGTCGGCGCGCTTTCTCCACTATGAGCTGCCCGTGCGGTATGCGCATCGCGTACGGAATCTGGAAGATCTACCGCACGGACTGAGCGACATGCCGTCGGTCAAGCACGTCAAGAACTGGTACATCCGCTCGGTGGAGGAGCTGCTGCACTTCCCCAAGGTCGAGACATACCAGGACGAGCTGCGCTTCCGCGATCTGATCGAGTCGATCAAGAACCGCCACAGCGGCACGCTGTATACCATGGCCAAGGGCGTGCACGAGCTCAAGATGGAGCTGTTCAAGTCGTTTTCGGCCAAGAACGACGGCTCCAGTGGCATGCGAAAGGATCTCGGTGAGCGGTATCTGAGATCGCAAGAGTTTGCGGACCTCGCCGACCTCCACTCGTTCCTGGACGCGTTCTATATGTCGCGCATCGGCATCCGCATGCTCATGAGCCAGCACATTGCTCTGCACGAACAGGAAGAAGGCTGGGTCGGCTGTATCTGTGAGACCACGTCGCCGGCGGAGATCGCGATTGCGGCTATTGATACTGCAAGACACATGTGCATCCGCCAGTACGGCGATGCCCCTGAGGTGGAGCTGCACGGCCACACCGACTTCACGATGCCATACGTGCCCAGCCATCTCCATCACATGCTTTTCGAAGTGATCAAGGTACGATCATTTTGCTCTTGTCTTGCTATATCCCCCCACACATAGCGTATTGATGGATCGTTTTTTCTGGCTGTTTGTTTAGAATTCCATGCGTGCCGTGATCGAGTTCCACGGCGTCGACAATGAAATGCCGCCCATCAAGATCATCATCGCAGACGGCGAATACAACGAAGACGTGTCCATCAAGATCTCGGACGAAGGCGGCGGCATCCCACGCTCGTCGATCCCGCGCATCTGGTCGTATCTCTACACGACGGCGGACGCGGATGCGTTTGAGCGCCTGGAAGCGCCGCTGGATTTCGGAGGCGATTCGCCACTCGCGGGACTCGGCTACGGACTGCCCATCAGCCGCCTGTTCGCAAGATAT
>JAADXI010000048.1:0-52091 GCA_023337615.1 Pythium brachiatum | reverse complement strand
CTTCACAGGCAGTGGACCAGTCGCGTGGATGTTCCAGTCGCCCAAATCACCATACACAAAGAAGCTGGCGACTCCGTTCTGGACACCAGGCGCTGGTGGCGTCTTGAGCTTGAAAGTCTTGCTGCATGGGGCGGATCCACCACCGCTGATGCGGTAGTAGTACGTGGTCTCGGGCTGCAGATCCACGAGGACGGCGTTGTAGATCACGCCTGGGGCTCGGAACCACCCAGCTGTGACGCGCGTCGCTGGCTCCTGGCACATATCCGACGCCTTGTACGAGTCGCCAGAACCTGAAACACGGCGGTTCAGGCGGAACGGAGACACTCCGTACTCCACAATAGGCTTGTCCACAGGTGCGCTGACCCACATGACACGCATCTCCGTGTGCTTCTCTGTCTTGGCGATGCGAACGTGGAGCGGCTCCTGCTTGCCGCGACGGAAGCGCACGTATGGAGACGTCGCGAGCTTGATGTTGGCATCTGTGTCGTTGGTGGTGAAGTATCGGAACTGCCACGAGCAGCGCATGTTCACCAGCGGGCCGAACGCGATGCTCACGTTGTTGACAGCGTTGGCCACGTACTGGAAATCGAGGTACTGGTCGTCCGCCACAGCCACAGCCTCGTCTTCGATACAGTAGGCAGCGACCCAGTCCTTGGGTGCGGGCGTGAGGTTGGTGAACTTGAGCTGGACAGTTAAGGGGTCGAGCTGGTTGACCCATTCGCTCGACACAGACAGCGACACAGACGACACATTCGTCGCATGAGAAGCTCCGTGTTGGCCAGCGAACAACTGGCGCGTCGGGGTCTTCGGGGTCGCGAACTGGCAGCCAGTGCGAGGGCCGTCCACGTCGGAGCCGCACGGATCGGCCTCAGCATGGTACAGCCACGCACCACCGCGGACGATATCGTCGGCGTTGTTGCGGGACGTAGCAGCGCAGTCCAAGCTGGTAGACAGAGCTGCCACAGCAGCGAGAGAGCCCAGACGCCACAACATTGGAGACGATGAGTGCGCACCACCGGGAGGATTCGAGAATAGGAGTGTCCTTCGGGTTTCACCACTGCTGAGAGCGGGCGGAACCAGTGGCTGGGATACAGTACTCGAAGTTTGTGGTGTGTCCTGTGTGTTGATGGCATCAGGATTCCGTTTCGTACATGAGGGCGAAGCTTGAAGTGGCTCGGTTTTTAACAGGGGGGGGAGTCCCACTATTGAAAGCCAACGTTGACTGACATGGGACAGACCTCTGCGATATGATACTGAGAGGTCTCCGCTCGTCTTCTTCCATTTGAAAAACTATAGACAAAGTACCTCTAATAACACATAATGGGATATGAGAAACTCATTTCCATCAACACCGTGTTGAACACTAGGAACACGGCGTTCAGGCTGGAAATCCTCCGATGGAATCGATCACAGCGACAAGCTCGTCGAGGACCCTTGTCAAGAGCGAGCTTTTGTGGCCCAAGTACAGTACCTACAACTGTGTACTGTACCGTACTACCGGTATGTGAGTTGGCACCGCTGCCTTCAATTCAAGACTTGAACAGTGATAGACTTGAATTTCAAGTCTTTCACTGTTCGGTGCAAGATGATGCTTTTCACCAAAACTAGTCGCACACAAACTATAATAGTCGGCAGCCATCAACAAGAGATCTGCGCCGGACACACGGCGCTCCGTCGGTGGTGGGCAAGTGCAGCAGTGCATTGGTGCAAAGTGCAGTCACGGCAATTATTGTCCACCTCAATTTATTGGTTAGGTCCGATCACCTCCAATCATCGATACCTAAATTACAGTACCTCTTATTTTTGATATCAGATTCCCCGTAATCCTGCCTCCCATTCATGGCACGAACTTCAAGCGATGTATGCATTATCACAGGTAATCGCACCCGCAGATTCCAGCAGCTCCACGTCAAGTGGAAGAATGCAGCATCCCGTCGTCTTCACCGCTGTCGCGGTCGTCGCTGCATCCGCTTCAGACCACCAGCGCCACACCGACAATGCGCAGCGTGGCGGCGCCTGGACGCTGCATGAGCCGCACGACGTGGAGCCCTGTCCGTGGAATTCCGGCGTCGAGAGCTGCAGATTCGAGCCCGCGGCTGCTTCCACACCACGCGTGAATCCACTCTTCCAGGCCTTCCGGCGATACGAAGACACGCTCGAAATGGCGCTAGACACTGCACCTCGTGCCGTCATGTTGGTGTCCAGCGCGCGCATCAGCCATTTGGACAAACTCAGTGTTTCGTTCCAGTTGCACCACACGTCCGCTACTGCAAATGACTGGATCGGCGCTTACTGTGTGGATGATGAAGCCGTTTCTCTTCCAGACAACGAGTACATCGACTGGCGATGGACGCAGGGCTATCCAGTGAACACGATCCAGTTCGGACCGCTCACCAACATGCGTTGCACGTGGCAGTTCCGGTTCTTTTCGGCTTCTGCGGATGGTGAAGACACTGCAATGTTCAGGAAACTGGGCGAGACCGAGTTTGTGCGGTTCAAAGGCGGGCCTACAGAGCCACAGCAAGTGCATTTAGCGATGGCGGACTCTCCAGCAGAGATGCGCGTACTGTGGACGAGCGCAGCGTCCAAGAACGCGGCCCTGTGGGTAGGATTGGCCCCAGAGAAGCTCGAAATTGCGGCAAATGCGAGTGCGAGAAGCTACGAGGCCAGTGATATGTGTGGAAGGCCAGCGACGCGAGTAGCCGCGCAGTTCTTCCGCGATCCAGGCGTGCTGTACGATGCTGTGGTGGGTGGCTTGCAGGCCAATACCGAGTATTATTATCGCGTTGGCAGTCTCACAGACGGCCAGAGTCCAGTTCATTCCTTCAAGACGCCGCCCGAATTCGGAACTCAACCGCACGCGACGAGTTTCTTCGTATTTGGGGACCTAGGAGACTGGAACATCAAAGCCACGGGTCCAAAGCCGGACAACCGCACGCAGACAACGGTCGAGCTCATGGTGGAAGACTGGAAGGACCCCGAGCGAGACTACCTGGCGGTATTTCACGTCGGAGATCTTGCATATGCGATGGGGAGGACGTACTTGTGGGACCAGTTCGCGTCGTTGATCGAGCCCATTGCCAGTGTGCTGCCGTACATGGTCGGCATTGGCAACCACGAGTACGACTACCTCAGTGGCGGTGACAGAGATCCTTCTGGGGCTTCGGGCAACGGCTTCCATCCTGAAGAAGGAAACTTTGGTGGAGACTCCCAAGGTGAGTGCGGTGTGCCTTATAACAAACGCTACATCATGCCGTCGAACGGGAACCAGGCATTCTGGTGGAGCGTTGACTTGGCGTTAGCCCACCACGTGATGCTGAGCAGCGAGCACGATTTCAGACCGGGCTCGCCCATGTACGATTGGCTCGTGAAGGACCTGGCTCGCGTGGATCGAGTGAAGACACCGTGGCTGATGGTGCACACCCACCGTCCGATGTATTGTTCGGTCCAGTACCCAGCCGACTACGCGCTCTCGCAGTTCATTCGCCGTCATTTGGAGCCACTGCTTGCTCTGTTCCATGTCGATCTGGTGTTTTCAGGTCACTATCATTCGTACGAGCGGACGTGTGCGGTGTACGATGGTGTGTGTCAGTCGGAGTGGAGTCCAGAGAACCAGTTCGAGCCAGTCGAGGCTCCAGTCCACATTATGGTGGGCGCCGCTGGCGCAAACGCGGACAACGCACCGTACTACGACGTTCCCTGGCGGGTCTCCGCGCTGATGGACTACGGATACGGCCGCGTCCATATCCACAACGCGACCCATGCGCAGTTTGAGTTCAAACGCAACCGAGACAACCGAGTCACCGACGCGACGTGGATTGTGAGCTACCACAACTGGACCACTTCCGACTAGAGCTTCGAATGCGTCGGATGTTGTAGCGAAGTCCGAAGAGGTTGTCTAGAAGCGGCAGAAACGATCATATTTTCACGCTGTGCGCAGCGAAAACATGCTGAGTGTGCGAACCACGAGTCTGTTGGTGAGCCTGTCCAGTAGCGTCTCGCTCTTCAACAGAGACGCAGCGAAAGACGTCGTGGCAGCCAATCGGCAAGTGTGGATATCCAGCGTCACAGTCCCATCGTCTACAAGTTGTGGTTGATCATCAGTGATTCATCACGGACGATGAGGAGCCTCCTCATCCCAAACGTGTTTGCTGTGTTTGTTGGGGGCAAATTGATGAGTACGACTGCCCGGCCACGCTGTTGACCCTCTCCGAGAAGATAGGATACCGAGACGAGGTCTGATAATCGACTGAAAATTGCGGCGCAAGTTGAGTCTGTGGGCTGACCGATGGAACGCCGCAGCTCGTGGCGCCAGCCCCTCTGGACAAGTCGCATGGTTCGACCACAAGCACATCGAAACCGCACCTTTACGACATGGCTATGGCCGACTGGATAGCCTACATCACGTTCACCAGAGCAACCTGTTTCGCTGTCTCCGATACTACTACAGTAGTAAACATTATTGAACCACGAAGCCTGTGCGGTGGCAATCCGCAATCACCAAGAGCAAGAGGAGAAGCCTCGTGGCCAAGCCGCGCATCGAGACACCTCGGCGAAACTTCCCATGATGTGAGAGGTGGAGCTCTCTAGCCTCATTTGCAATCTCACCGCGTTCCAAGCACACGGAGCCACACCAATACCCAGCCAGTCATGAAGCTTCTCGCGCTGCTTGCCGCCGCCACCGCTATTTTGGCCTCTGTTGCCACGGCGTCCACTTCCTACGACATTGAGGAAGAGACCAAGACGCTCGACGAACTCCACGCCGAGGCTGTCGCAGAGGGAGGCAACCTCGTGATCTATGCTGGCGGCGACATCGACTCACAGCAGGACGGTCTGCGGAACGCGTGGAAGGCCGCCTACACGGACGTCAACCTCACCATCATCGTCGACTACTCCAAGTACCACGACGTGCGTATCAACAACCAGCTCGCGCGCGACCGCCTCGTGCCGGACATAGCTGCGTTGCAGACCCTGCAGAACTTCCCTCGCTGGGCCAAGCAGGGCGACCTGCTCCAGTACAAGCCGGCCGGTTACTCGCAGGTCTACGATGCCTTCAAGGACCCGCAGAGCCACTGGTTCTCCCACATGATGATCACCTTCGGCTTCTCGTACGACGAAGCGCAGCTCAACGGCGTCGCGCCGCCAACGTCGCCGCTCGACCTCATCAAGCCGGAGTGGGCCGGTAAGATCGCGTCCGCGTACCCTAACGACGATGACGCTACGCTGTTCGTGTACTCTCAGTACGTCAAGACCTACGGCTGGGAGTGGCTCGAAAAGTTCGTGCAGCAGCAGATCGAGTACAACCGCGGAACCAACTCGCCTGGCGATGCCGTGCGTGCCAAGCGCAAGGTCGTGAGCTTCGGCGCGAGCATCTCGTTGGCGCCGAGCAACACGTCCACGATCAAGCCTGTGTACGGCAGCGGCGTGCCGTTCCTCGGCTGGGGCCAGCGCCTCGCCATCTTCAAGAAGGCCAAGCACCCAGCCGCCGCCAAGCTCTTCCTCAATTGGGTGCTCTCCAAGCAGACCCAGAGCACCTCTATGGCTGGTCGCTCCGTGCGCAAGGACGTCGCGCCTCCACTCGGTGGAGCCAACTTCACGTGGAACATTGAGGAAGCCAATGTGCCGGCGTTCCCCTCGTTCATGGAGGACCGCGCTGAACTTGAGCGTCTTCGCCAGACCTTCTCGTTGTACTTGGGCGAGGTGCAGGGCAAGCCGAGCCCAGGTTGGTTCGGGCTGGTGCCAGGCCAGTAAGGCGCTACGCGTGCTGTTCGTCCGGACACAGAACCACCCAGTTATTGCCTTAATGATACCGGTACACCACTTCTCATACCACGTATGGTGACTTCAACTCGGTAACGTTGTGGGTGCAGCACCCATACTGTCATTGAAGCTGACACCCTTCTGTTTGAC
The DNA here is from genome assembly GCA_023337615.1 of Pythium brachiatum. Lineage (NCBI taxonomy): Eukaryota > Oomycota > Peronosporomycetes > Pythiales > Pythiaceae > Pythium > Pythium brachiatum. The sequence continues at coordinate 46,181 of JAADXI010000048.1, read as the reverse complement.
CTGCAGGCAAGTGGACCCACCATTTTCATGTGGTGTACTTTCTGGGAGTGTATCCATTTGAATAGTAGCCCCTGTTGAGGTTCTCGCGCGCGATTTCCAGCTTTTCCACGAGCTCCACTACGAAGATCACAGACACATCGCATGCGGCATCGATCGCTCTAACAATACGCTTGCAGATAGGCGCCAAATGCGACAGCAGTCGCGAACGATCTCGTTTTGTCGTCAGACGCGCTCTGCTGCAGGCTGCAGCTCCAGCAGGAATCCTCGCAGCTGCCCAATCCATAGACGCAGCCACAACGCTCACCCGGATGTCAGACACGGAAGAAATCACCCACGGTTTGATAGAGCTCCATGGGTGAGATAGAATTGCAATGGTATCGACACCAAGCCAAGCATTCGCAAGGGAGCACGTGAACTAGAGATCACAGAGACACACTGGGGTACAGTACTGTACGCTCGTGGTGCGACCAGCCCGACCAGAACACTGCGGAGCTTTCCACGTCAACGCCAGCGGCGTTGGTTACGCTGGCTGGTGACGCAGGCAGCGTCTAGAATGGCGAGGCGTCTGTTGCACACTGCCTACTGTACAGTATCACGCAGGCGCTTCAACATGAACTGGAGCAAGCACCCACTGCATCAGCAGCGTCACGACGCCATCCCCTCGGCTGACTGCCTCACCACGTGTGGATCGTGAGTGCAGCTGAGCTCTCCATGCGGGGAGACCGTCAGGGGTGACACTCATCTGCTCACCAGGTCAGGTCGATACCAATGTACTGCGAGTGTCCCCAGGTGGTTGGTTACGCTCGCGTAAGCCCACGGTGACGGTAATTTATGGTCCAACGCAACCGAAAGGCAACGTTGTCGGGTCGAAACTTCCGACGTTCTCCTCTCGAGAGCAAAGGGAGGAGGAGGGGAGGACTCCTCTCGAGAATAGAGAGGAGTTGGTTCAGTTGTCGCGCCTGTTCACTTGACAGTGAACTGGACTGTGGACTGGAGTGTGGATCCCCCCAGCAAATCGCTCCACCGACAAAGCGTGACAGAGCGGTGCGGCACCAGCTGGCGTTTTATTTCCACGGCCAGACGACGTGGGTGGTGTGGCCACGATTGTCGATTGCCGGATGTCGTGGCCACGGTTTCAATTTCCGCACGTGAGAGCTTGAGGTGGCCCGTCGCTGTGCGCACCCCTCCGCAAATCATCCATCGCATGCTCGCCTGCTCGCCGCCTCTCTCCCAAAAGATGCTGCCAGCACTTGAGTGCAGTCCAGAGTTCCAGCTCGACCCGCCATCAGACGACACCCGCCCGCAGTTGCCTGGTCGCCGTCATCCGCTCGACTCAACGCCCACAATCCAGAGTTCCGACCGGAACACTTTGAATTCATATCCATCAACCGCGTCCGGCAGAGAACGGCAGCAGGCGGTCAAGTCAGGTTAGACTCGACCCGCGCCAGCCCACGCCCTATCCAGCCGCGGCGGATAGACACCAGAACCGTTCTCCAGTGCTACAGTCGATAGTTACTTTTGATCCGCTCCGTCGAGTGGCTACTTCAGAGTACACGACTCCCACTACAAGTATCAGGCAGTATCCGACACGCATTGCAGTACCAGTACTAGCACCATGTTCCACGACGCGCTGCTCGCCGAGAGCGACGCGCACGTCCAGCGCTTCCTCAGCTCCAACTACTTCGCGTCCGAGAACCTCGTGACCGACCCGTCGACCTCGTCGCTCACGTGGGAGCGCATGCACGCCGGCTACGCGCCCGTAGGCATGCTGGCGTTCGTGAACAACGCCGTGACCAGCGCCACGCGCCGCTCCACAATGGCGAGCTGCGATTCCGTGATCTCCACACTGGATGAGGCCATGCACGCACTGGCCGCTGACTCCTCCAAGGCCTACGCGCATCTGCAGCGAGAAGTTACGGGTGACGACTTGATCGTGGAAGCTGAGGTGCTCGAGACGCTCAAGCCACGCACCAAGGAGCGGCCGGACGAGTTCGTCGGACTCAAGCACGTCACGTACCGCTCGGCAGTGAACCTGGGCAACGGAACTGCCGGTGAAGACTACGTGTTGGTTGAGTCGCTTGGACGCGACGTGGATCCGGACGGATACCCGTTCGCGTACAAGATGGTGCGCTCGGTGGACGTGCCAGGCGTGTTCAGCCACGTCGACGGTAAGCCAAAGAATGGCCGCAGTGCGAGCATCGACAGCTTTGAGACCGACAGCGTCACGCGCCGCGGCAACATCCACTCATTCATGCTCATTCTCTCGGAGACCAAGTTCGCTGGTCTGCTGCGCATGCAGATCTGGCTCGACGTTGACCTTCCGAGCAACAGTAACGGCGTTCGCATCCCGATGGACAGCAGCTTCGCCTCGATCCACGACGCTCTCAGCCTCGGTCTGCGGTATCGTCGTCTCATTGAACGCAACTTCACCGCATCCATCAAGAAGGACTCCGGGTCCGCGATCTCCGTGTTTGCCAGTGTGAACCTCGTGCCAATGATCCGTATGCGCGTCACTCAATGCCAGGTATGTGAGCGTCGCCTGGGCTTGCTCACACGCAAGCGGTATTCCTGTGACGTGTGCAAGGCGTCGCTGTGTGGCACTTGTGTCAAGTCGACCGATATGTGTTCGTGGCGCATGTGTGCGTGCTGCTACGGACGGAACCACAGCCTCTTCTCCCGGCAGATCATGTCCAAGCTCACCTCATCTCCATTCAGCCGTCTCAGCTTCTTCGCCCGACGGTCCTCCAACGCGTACCGTCAGTCGATCGTCTCCGTGCTCCCTTCACGATCAAGAAATAGCCGCAGCCACGGCCCACCGATGGCTGCAACAATCAAGCCCTTCCAACGAACTGAAGATGAGAAAGACTCGCGCCGTACGAGCAGCAGCGACAGCTCCAGCTCCACCACTGCCAGCAGCAACCTTGCCATGAGTGGATTTAAGCCATCCGTGGGAGAGCTCGACCAGATCACGGAGGCTGAAGACGACTACTACGAGCCCCACGTCTCGAGACTGTCGTACATGGACGACATGGATCTACCGCTACACGGAGCCAAGCTGGTCGATGACGTGTACCTCACGCGGCTGTCCGGCACGAGCGCAGCATGGCAGACAGCGATCGAAGACGTGGAGGTTGATGAGTACACGGGCCGCATCTCATTCCACGACTTCGACCCCACTGAGCCAGGACGTGAGAGTCTCTCTTTCCACGTGCTGTGAGCAAAACTTATAGAGCCGCTCGGCTTTGCAGGCATCCCGATGAACGACAGTCGGGACGACGACAAGTATAAGGAGTCTGAAAGCAATGTAATATAATATCGTATTATTCAAGTGAATGAACTATTTTACAGCCAGATAGTCAGCACAGAATGAAATTTACGTTTACAGTCTCCCTCCGTCGGTAACATATTCATTTCCGCATCATTACGTTAACGTTACCGGTATTTTTTGTCGGTTTCAAACAGCGTAACCCAACCTGCCGGGGTTACTCTACACGAGCCAATGAAATCGTTACTTTTATGATTCCGCCAATCATCGTTCTTAGTGAGAAGTATCCGAAATCCCTCCAATCATATCGCTCAGTTTGATACTCGCTGAATCTCACCCCAATGACAGTGTATCCATGTCACTACCAGCTCGTGGACGTCTCGCGCCTTCATCTCCATCTCATTATTGCAATTGCAAGCAACAGCAACTACAACCTCCACCACCAAGCAACAACATGTCTGGACGCGGAAAGGGAGGCAAGGGACTGGGCAAGGGCGGCGCCAAGCGTCACCGCAAGGTGCTTCGCGACAACATCCAGGGCATCACCAAGCCGGCGATCCGCCGTCTCGCGCGTCGTGGCGGTGTCAAGCGTATCAGCGGCCTCATCTACGAGGAGACCCGTGGCGTGCTCAAGGTGTTCTTGGAGAACGTCATCCGCGACTCGGTGACCTACACGGAACACGCGCGCCGCAAGACCGTCACGGCCATGGACGTGGTGTACGCGCTCAAGCGCCAGGGCCGCACGCTCTACGGCTTCGGCGGATAAGGGCCTGTCAAAAGACAAGCCAAGTCAAGCGCGAGTTCTTCTCCACTTCCACACTACATCACATGACACTACTCACCACAAACACAAGGGCGTAAAGTATTGTACCCGTACAGTAACATAGCAACAACCACCACACAAATACCATAGATTTTCACCACGATGCATTGGCCCTTGTATTCTCTTTCCAGAGCCGCCTTTCTCAATTGCCCACCCCCTCGTGTGGAAGCTTCATCCCAGGCATCTGAGCACATGGGTTGCAGCCATACGGTCGCGTGTCCTCTCCGCATTCTCGGGCAGCTGCACCCCTTCAAGTACGTACCCAAAGAAGACCATCATTAGCATTGGCAGAAGCTCCCGCCGCTTCAATGGACATCCTCATGTCCAACACCACCCGCGAAGAAACGCGAAGGTTTCGTCCAGCATATGTACTTACATTAGTATATATACGCTCTAGCAGCCTAATATACTTATTTAGAAGAAAAGAAGCGGTAAATTACGATGGCAGTTCAACTTCATCCACGTCAGAAGCCGTTGGCATCCCCCACAGACGCCACTTGCGATCGTCTCACTTGCGGACCTCCTCGCTGCTTCTCAAGTGATCCTGTGCATCTCAAGCTGTTGTTGATACCGAGAGCATGGCGCTGTACGTGTGGGGCGGCAACGCCGCGAAGCAGCTCGGTTTGGATGTGGACGACAAGGAGATCTACGACGCCGTACGTGCGCCTTTCTTGCGCGTTCTCTCGTGCTTTTGTGTGGATTATTCTCATGCGTTTGTTGTTGTTGTGTATGCGATGAGTAGCGCATCGTGACAGCGCTGCAGGGTCAGACGATCGTGGACTTCTCTGCGGGCGAGCAGCACAGTGTCGCCGTGAACGAATTCGGAGAGGTCTTCTCGTGGTACGTCCTTTCTCGTTGATATCTTCTCTGACGGTCTCACTTATCGATTGTGGATGTGCTAGGGGCCGTGGACGTGAGGGGCAACTGGGCTTGGGCGTGCAGAGCGAGACGGTGGTGCGTGTTCCGGAGCGTGTGGCGGCATTGGACGGCCACATTATCAAGAAGGTTTCGTGCGGCGACACCCACACGATCGCTCTCAGCGTCACGGGCGAAGTGTTTATGTGGGGACTGCTACCAGAGACTCGTGAGGTCAAGAACGACGGCATGTTCGACCACGCGTCTGTGTCGCTTGCAGGTATGCGGCCCCGTGGGGAGAACCTCGACAATGCCTCGGACATTATGACGCGGCTGATCCGCGGCTCCGAAGAGATCTACGAAGAGCTCAACCTGACCCAGCACGACCTGGACGACGGCGAGAGTTCGCTCTCGCATCTGAACTCGAAGAAAGTACAGACCGTGCGCCACACGTGCTTTTTGCCGCGGCTCGCGACGTCGCTACTACGCCACCGGATCATCAATATCTCGGCGGGCTTTGCCCACTCACTGGCGGTGAGTGGCGACGGCGTCGTGTTCAGCTGCGGCTACAACGATAGCGGCCAGTTGGGCACGGGATCGCGGCGCAACTCGGCCGACTTTACGCGCGTGCGGAACCTGGACGGGTACTTCATCACGCAGATCGCCTGTGGCCAGCAGCACTCGCTCGCGTGCTCCCGCATCGAGCCGCTGGATGCCAGCAAGTCGGGCGCGTGCTTTTCTTGGGGACTGGGTATGCTCGGCCAGCTCGGCTCGGGTGTCAACGTCTCGTGGCTGCCCATGGAAGTCAACGTCGGCAAGCCGGTGATCGCGATCGCGGCTGGCAGCCACCACTCGGTCGCCGTCACATTCGACCACAAAGTGTACTCGTGGGGCCACAGTGAGTACGGCCAGCACGGCGCCGGCGAGCGGTCCCAGGATCTGCAGCGCGGCCTGTATTACTACTTCCCTCGTGTTCAGGAGTCTCTTGAGAGCCAGCAGATCGCAGTGGAGAAAGTCGCGTGCAGTACGCACTCGACGTTTGCCGTCGCCAAGGACGGCAGCGTGTACTCGTGGGGCTGGAACGCCTTTGGTATCTTGGGCTTGGGCAAGTACCAGCACTCGGTGCATCCTCAGAAGATCACGGGACTCAAAGACAGCGTCGCTCTCCACGTCAGTGCCGGCTCCAACCACTGTGCGATCGTCGCTCGCCCACGCGGCTGCCATTACTCGTTGAAATACGACCAAGTGCTCAAGCACGCGGCGTTCCATGACTTGGAGTTTGAAGTGGGTGACGGCGCTGCGGGTACGACGACGCTACCAGCTCATCAAGTCGTGGTGTGTGCTCGCAGTGGCTATCTACGTGGTCTCCTGCGTGTCTTGCGGTCGGGTGCGGCCACGAAGACGGTCGACGGCCGTGAGGTTTTGGTTGTGGACGAGTTTCGTGACGTTGACGTGCACGTGTTTCGCGCGTATTTGCTGTTCGTGTACACGAACCGACTGGAAGTCGCGTCCCACAAGCGTCGTTTACTCAAGGAGTTTGCACTGCGCGTGTGTGCCGAAGACTTGGCGGATGAGTGCCAGGTCTCGTGGCGCAAGCAGCGTCCGGCTGTGAGCGAAGTGGACGAGATGGAGGCCAGCCAGTTTGAGAAGGATCTGCAGACGATGGTGCTGTCGACCGAGTTTGCGGACGTCGAGTTCCTGTGGCCGAACGACGAGACAGAGGATGAGGATGGAGAGGAGGAAACCAAGGCGAGTGAAGTGGAAGAGCCCGTGCTCGTGGCTCTGCCAGCCCACAAAGCGATTCTCTCGCAGGTGCCGTACTTCCACACGATGTTCTCAGGAGGATTCAGCGAAGGCCGCGCGTACACGGACAGCCGCGAGCTCCAGCCAGTCCACAGCAGTGGCTCGAGTACTACCGGTAGTGGCATGCACCAGATCGCACTCCACCACATGCCCCAGGACGGAATCTCGCTCACGTCGTTCAAGGCGCTGCTCGCGTGGATCTACACGGGCTCGGTGGCGTCGCTGCGTCGCCTCGAGCCCTCGCAGATGATGGATCTGTACGTCACCGCGAGTCTCATTGGTCTCACTGTGCTGGCGGCCCAGTGCGAGATGCTGCTGATCAACTTGCTGCCCAGCATCGAGGAGGACGTAGCGTCGCTGCAGGCGTGTCTGGACTTCGCTGTGCAGTTCGACGCGCGTCGTCTGGCGGCTCTCAGCACGCGTGCGCTGGAGCTGTGGCATGGCATCGTGGTGGCAAAGAAGGAGGAGGAGGACATAAGAGCTCAGTAATTGTGTGTTGGTTGACATCAAGGGGTTAAATATGAGAGACTCAGTGTATGAATCACACGATAGCTGTTCGCCCTAGCGGTCTGGACGAGGACGGACGCGTTGGCCCGCGGCTCTCGGACGCTGGTGGGGTCTGCACGCGGACGTATCGCCTCGGGTCATGGGGCTCATTCACACAGTCGTTAAGATGTGGGGAGACGCTCAAAGGCCGAGTGGCTCCGTGGCGTTTGCGTGTGAAGCGGTACGTCTGGGCCTGGACGCACATACCCAGGAGGAAGCAAATGAGCGCGCCCGTGAGGTACCCCCACCAGGCGTGAGGCAGCTCGTACGATCCGCCCGGGCGTCGGAACTTCCTGATACTCGTGCCGTTCGGGTACTCGCCAAAGAAATAGCCGATGCCCCAGGTCGCCACGTTGCTGCCGATCCAGCTCGTTGCTGGGAGCAGGCTCACGGGTTGGGTCTTGAGCGTGAGCAAGGCGGTGCCGAGACCCAGGACGCCTAGTAGAACGTACAGCACAACCTCAGGGTGGTCGGGGGCGAGGTGATACCCGAACGTAGTGAGGCACGTGAACGCTGTCAGCATGCCAGCCGTGAGACCGATACAAAACACGTCGAGATGGTCGATGCTCACGACCAAGAGACAGCAGAAAATTCCGCCCAGGAAGAAGAATGTCCAGGACGCGACGCCCTCCCACTGAGCGTGGCGTAGCACGTGCTCGAGCACGGCCGCGGTGCTGAACGCACCATCAAAGAACGCGCAGCCCAGAGCCGCGTAGCGAAGCACGCGGGAGCCTGCGAAGCACAGCACGGCACCGAAGAACACGGCGACGCACGCGGCGATGAGCGGTGCGATCTGAATGTCGTCGAGTCCGCGACGGCCCTCGGGCGTGCTGAACAACAGAGCGACGTCCACGCCCTGGGTCTTGTTGGCAGTGGCGGTCAGCGTGGCGTGGCACGCGAGAAGGTGGAGCGTCCAAGCTTGTGATGCCAGCAGAAGCTTGTACATGGTGAGCTCTCCATACAGAATCTGCTACTGAATGGGATCCTCCTGTCTTGGTGCTGTCATTTGAGAGAGAACTGGGCAATGAGAGCGAGCCATGGAAGCCGTTTCGCTCGGCTTTCTTCTCTCACGCTCGGTGAGAAATCTTCCGAGCTCATACATGCGACGGAGCAAGAGCAATCCCATCCCATACTAGTACGTAGTACAGTACTACGTACACAGCTCATCACTCAACGGTAAGCGTACCATGCAATGAGGAGCATCGCCAACAGGAATAGACGAAGAAGATGAGGTGATGGCGAAACCTGCGACGTGTGAGCAAGTCGCTGGTCCGCGTCCTTTCATGTCAGGCGAGGGCGGGATCTGTGGAAGGAAGCAGAGACTGAAACAGAGACGCTGGGAGGAGCAATGGATGGCACGCCGGTTAGATCACTCACAAAAACGCACATTTCCATGTTGAAAAAATACTTCATCTCCCTCTCTCACTCTCCTTGTCTTCGACTGAGCCCATTGCCAGTGCATACGTCGCGCTGGTCATCACACGTACTGTATCTCCCTCTCGCAGCGGAGGATTTGTCTTGGTGGTCGTACGTACGGGTCGCTCATAGCTACTGTACCTCTACGACGACGCGGCCTTGACCTCGCCGAGCGTGTTGTCGCTGTCCGACGCCGTGGACGGCGTGTCGAGCACGCCTTCGAGGATCTCGACGTTAATGGATCGCGACTCGAACAGCGTCGTGAAGTCTGGCGAGCACACGTCAGATAGATGTTAGAGAATGAACACAAAGCGATGGCAGTGGGAACATGGGAGACTTACCAGGGCAGGTGACAGCGCCGTACTGTTCCGTCGTGGCGCGCAGGCTCGGGTTGCCCAAGTGGCAGTCGATCTTCGTGTCCTTGCAGGTCACGACCGTCTCCTTGCCGTTGAGCTTGGCGAGGAAGTAGCCGTGGTGCGCCATCTTGGCGGAGGGGCTGAGCGTGCAGCACTTGGAGTCGTCGCTCCCGCACTTGGGGTACGAGAACGTCGGCTCGGCCGCGGTCAGCGACGCCGTCAGTGCCACGCACACGAGCGCCATCAGCATCATCGACTTCATGTTGCTAGTGTGTGTAGTGTCCAAGAATCCGTCCACGAATCGAGCTGCCGAATGCTAACTGGCCGCTCCGCAGGAACTCAGGCCGATACAGTACACAGCAGAAAATCAACAGGCGTGGCAAGGCCAGGAGTGGGTGAAGGCCAGTTGGCGATCAGCGCTTCTTCTCTTCCTCACTCTATGAGAAGCTCCCGTGATTGCCTTCCCCACCAAATCATCATGCCCATTTGCACTTGCACTGGTCCGGAGCTCCTGGATTTCTGGAGCTTGTGCCGCAGAACCAGCTGGTTGCACCGGCCATTTCTGAATCTGAGATGGGTATCAGATTCGTATCGATCGGTGTCACACTTGGTGTTTGTATTCTCTGCGCTCTTATTCGAGCCAGAACTCTGATCTGAGTCTATGCCTCGCCGTTGCACAGCCGGTTCAAGCCACCTGGCGTTCCTTTACCGACTGGCTCACCATGTGCTCCTTCGTGTCTCGCCAAGACCGGCAGCAACATGGCGAGTGCTGCAGTCTGGCGGTCGCACCGCCCAGCAGCAGCCAGTGCCATCCTCCCCACGACCTTTACGATCACCGCCCCGTGGGTCTCACTCTGGCCATCGCTGCATTGCCAGCCGGAGTCGCTGTACGGAGCTGAATTCCAGCGCTCCTCCTCCAGCAGGTCAGGTGGTCCCGGTCTTGTCGCTGTTCAAGCTAGCTCACACAGCAGCAGTACCGTAGCGTCAACAGGGCTGCGGCAGAAGAAATCAAAGCCTGAGGTCGGTCCTGCAGTTAGAATCCTGCATTGAGGCGCGCAGTTCCGATCAGTGAACGAGGCGTTGGAGGTTTGAACTCCACCCCCCACTGAGACGTTGCCAGTATTGATATAGACGACAGCCACTCACACTCACACATACACGGACGATGGTGAGCTGGCGTGGATTGGCGCTGCTGGCGCTCACGGCGTCGGCGGCGATGGTGTCGTCGACGGTCGAGGCGGCCACGACAATCAACATCCGAGTGTCTTCGACGGAGGGCACCAAGACGACGACCACCAACAGTGTGGTCGATACGACCAAGGACGACCTGAAGGACTGCGAGATCAACGGCATCCAGCTGCGTCACCGATCGCTCCACTACTACGCCGACAAGGCGTACGTCGCGTGTAAACACGGCATCGCGGCTTGCTACCTGCAGGACCGCCACCACGACCACGCGTCGCAGGTGTCATGTCCACACAAGAACCTACAGGAGAAGATCGATGAATACGCAGAGGACGAGAGCCGTCGTCGCCGCCTCTCGCTCGCGGTCGTGGACTCGAACCGCAAGTGGGCGAACGGCGTCGTGTGCTACGCCATGAACGCGCAGTACCCCTTCGACGCGACCCAGAAGTCGCTGATCTCCGACGCCATGAAGGTGTACGAGAAGGAGACCAACGTGCGGTTCCTGCCGCAGTCCACCTGCAAGACCAAGCAGCTCTCGACGTACTGCAACGGCTGTGCCGACTTCATCGACTTCAAGCACCCAACTACTGGCCGTGACTGTAACAGCAGCATCGGTGTGAACGGCGCCGGTGGCCAGATCATGTTCCTAGCGGACCGCTGCTTTGAAGGCGATGGCTCGCAGAAGAACGACTACGGTTCGGCCATGCACGAGATCGGCCATTCGCTGGGCTTGTACCACGAGCACCAGCACCCGCAGCGCCAGGTCGCCGTGTTCTGGGACGATATCCCGACCTCGATCTGGGGTGAGATGAAGATCCGTGACGTGAGTGTCGGCGGTGCCTACGACCCGGACTCGGTCATGCACTACCCGGACTCGTACGGCTTCTGCTACCCCAAGTTCTGCACGGCAACGCTCAAGACCAACTGTGTGCCGGTCGGTAGCAAGTTCTGTAACCTGAACGACGACGGCTCCAAGTGTGTCGAGCCCAACAAGGCACTGTGTGATGACAGCAAGACCAAGGCCATTGGCCAGCGCCGCTTCCTCAGCCAGGGCGATCTCGACGCGCTCAACGAACTATATAAGCAGCCCCAGTGGGCCGCTTCCGCTTCGCAGGTCGCGATGTAAGCGGCCTTGCATGGACACGAGCGTGGGTGTGGTGCTGCTGGCATCTTCTCTGCTGGATCGATGGATAGCGGAGGGTCAGGTAGGAAGAGTGGCCGGTGCTATGCCCTCCGACGTCGTCGTCGTTTTGTTCCGCGTTCGCCTAAGAGTTTTGTGTTTGTTTTGCTCTGCTGTTGTCTCCTATTTTCGTGATCAATCAACGTGAATAAACGTAGCTAGTTCCCTCATTTACTGTTGTAGAGCTTCGCATTCTCCTCGCCTCACCATCCAGAAGAATCCGTACAGCGAAGACGCGTGGACCTCGCTCCATCGCGTTGCTGTGGCAACAGCCAGCCCACATCCTCGGAAGCGCAAGCCGTTCCGCATCTTATTGGGCTCAAGTCTCGATGGGTGATGTAGCTGTGCGTAATGAGAAGCGCAACGTCTTTATCTTGTTGTCCTGATGCAGCTGGAATTGGAGACGATCGCGTTCAACAACACCGCTCTACGTCATCTCCACGGTTTGAACTCATCGCTGTTGCCTTTCTCGCTATGCGCATGGGACATCCCATTGCCCTCTGAGCTGTTCGTTTCGACCAGCTCACCTCTGTTATCACATACTCCGTCAGTACCTCTATTATAAGATACAACTCCATTGTACCAACATTTGTACCATAATTAAGGTACATCGTACCACGTATCTCCTCATTGAGCTCCCCGTGAGCTTTGACCACACGAAGCCAAGTGACGAGTGCGAATATGCGGTTGCTCGTGTCTCGCCCTCTGCGCTCGCTGCGTGGCCGCCACGCGGCTGTGCGTGCCGCAACGTACGCGACGTCCTCTCCATCGCCTTCCTCTGCGAACAGCGACACGCCGCTAGGCCGCGTGGTCGTGATCACGTCGGGAAAGGGCGGTGTGGGCAAGACCACGTGCACGGCGAGTCTGGGCTACGGGCTCGCGCTGCAGGGCTACCGCACGTGTCTGATCGACTTCGACATCGGGCTGCGCAATCTGGACTTGCACTTGGGCTGCGAGCGCCGCGTGATCTTCGACTTCATCCACGTGATCGAGAAGAACTGCCGTCTGAACCAGGCGCTGATCAAGGACAAGCGGCTGGACAACCTGTCGCTGCTGGCCGCGAGCCAGACCCGCGACAAGGAAGCGCTCACAGAGGACGGCGTGGAGGAAGTGCTGGACGAGCTCAAGAAGCAGTTCGACTTCATCCTGTGTGACTCGCCCGCGGGCATTGAGTCGGGCGCGCGCCACGCCATGTACTTTGCGGACGACGCGATCCTCGTGACCAACCCGGAGATCTCGTCGTGCCGCGACTCGGACAAGATGATCGGCTTCATCGCCAGCAAGTCGCTACGCGCACAGGAAGGACGCGAGCCTGTGCACCAGCGCCTGCTCATCAACCGCTACGACGCCAACCGCGTACAGAGCGACGACTGTCTCTCAGTCGAGGTGCGTAATGGCGCCTTTCTCATTTTTGACAAGCTAAAAAACTGATTTTTGGGGGCTTTTTGGACAGGATATTGAGGAGATGCTGGGCCTGCCGGTCGTGGGCGTGATCCCCGAGAGCACGCACGTGCTCACGTCCTCTAACATGGGCCAGCCCGTGATCACGGCGAACGGTGAGCGTGCGGCTACGGCGTTTGAAGACGCAGTCGCGCGATTCCTGGGGGAGGAGCGCGAGATCAAGTTCCTCGAGCCGGAGAAACCCAAGGGCTTTCTCGACCGCCTCTTCTCTCGGTAAAACATCCTGAAGGAATCAATTGCTCCTGTGAGAGGAAGATACTAGTATGAACATGGGAGACGTTTTTGGAATGGCTTTGGGTTTTCTGTTCTCTTACGCATTAGCGTCGGCTCTTCTCCTTGCCGCCCTTCTTCTTGAGCAGATACTCCTCCTCCATCTCCTTCTGCTCGGCTTCCAGCACATTCAATCGCTCCAGGACTACATACAGTCACAGCACACCACATCGTTAGTCGGCTTCCACTCCGCAAACCCACATCACAAGCCGTCAACGTACTCGGCAGCAGCTCATTATAACGCTCTTCAGCCAGCGAAAAGCCTTCGCGCTTGATCTCCTTGATGCTCAGCTGGCGCTCGGTCGTGCTGGGCAACTTGGCGACCTCCCGCGCCCAGTTTTCCTGTGTACGCGCGAAGAAATCACGCAGGTTCTCGCCCATTTGAGGCGTGCGGTTGATGTCGTCGAGCCCCAACTGCTCCTGGAGCTTCTCGATCTCGGCTCGCACAGCTCGGCGGTCGTTGGTCTTCTTCGACTTCTTCTTTTTCTTCTTCTCCTTGACGCCGTCGTCCTCACGCTCGCTGTCGTCGTCACCAGCCTTCTCTTTGAGCATCTCCACGGCACGTTCCACCGCAGCCGCGGCCTCGCGCTCGCTCTTCTTCTTGTCTTTCCGCGCAGCGTATTCCTCTTCGTCGTCGTCTTCATCGTCGTCCTCATCGTCACTGTCGTCGTCGTCGTCGTCTCCATCCGAGGACTCCTCCGTCTCACTCACCTCGCCCTTCCAGATCTGGTCAGCCATTGTACCCGGCAGCAGCTCCTTCCACTCCTCGAGGCGCTTGAGATCCAGCGACCAGCAGTCGTCCAGCGTGATCTCGCGGTCGCCATCTTCGACCATACCGCCGTACACGTACATCGTGCTGCCGCGGATGATGATCGACGGGTTGATTCGTGGACACGGCGCTGGCGCCGACGGCTCCTCCGGCTTCTGCTCCACGATAGCAGCCGCAGGAACAAACGCCGTAGGCGCTGGAGCACGCACCGGCAGAATGAGCTCGTCCTCGTCTTCCTCCTTCTTCTCCTCCTCCTCTTCGTCGTCGAACACGTGCACGCGCGGCTTGGGCAGATCGTCCTCGTCCTCTTCCTTCTTTTCCTCCTCTTCCTCCTCGTCGTCCTTGATGTACACAAAGTTACCGTCCTGGTCGATGTAGCCGAACTGGTTCTCGAGCATCTTCTCAAAGTCGTCCTGGTCCTCACCCTCCTCGCTGCCGTCATCACTGGCGTTTCCATCGTCTCCATCGTCGCCATCATCGTCCTGGCCGTTGCGGTCCTTCTTCTTGCGGCGGCGCTTGCCGTCGGTGGTCTTCTTGCCACGCAACTTGAACTCGAACCAGCGGCGGCGGTCCATGTCGTACACGTACAAGTCGTTGTAGAACGTGCTTCGCATCGCGTGGCGGCGCTGTTCTTCATCGTACACGCCGCCAAACAGAATGAACCGCTGCTTGTGGACTGTCACAGCCGCTCCACCACGCGGACTCGGCGCCTGGCCCTTGCGCGACATCTTCTCCCACGTCGGCTCCTGGCGCTTGAGCACTGGCGCCATATTCAACGCCCACAGGTCCGAAAACACCTTACCTTCCGACTTTTCACCCACGTTCTTGACCTTGGCGTAGCCACCGTACACAAAGATCTGGTCTTTCGACGGGTGCACAGCGAGCTGGCAGCCACTCCGCGCCGACGGCACGGCCTTGTGGAGTGGGTACGTGACTTTGCGCCACTTCATATCCTGGAAGTTGAACAGGAACAGGTCGTTGTACCACTTGGTCTCACGCGCGGCCTCGTAAAAGCCGCCAAACACCACGAGATAGTTACGCCACACGACCATGCGATGGCCCGAGCGTGGGGACGGACCGCCCTTGTCCTCCAGCGCCTCCCACGAATTGGTCTTCAGGTCCAAGCGCCAGAAATCCTACAGCACAAGTCGCAAGTCACACATTCAATAAGTGTTCCACTGGATCCGAAATATTTGTTCTGAGAAAGGCGGCAGGGTATACGTACGCGGTAGTGGTGGAACTGGTCGGCCGTGGCAAACTCGCCGCCGAAGATGTACAAGTGGTCTCTGTACACGACAGCCTGGTGGCTGCAGCGCGGCGGCGGCGAGTTGGGCGACGAGATCATTTTCCAGTCGCTCGGGCCGCCGTCCACGTTCCAGCGGTACAGTTCGTTAAAGCACACGTTGGTGTCGCCGTCAAAGTACTCGCCGCCGAACATCATCATCTCGCCAGTCGCCAGCATAGACATGCTGAAGTTGGCGCGCGGACTCGGCTGGTCGCACGCCTCCACCAGCACTTCCTTGCGCTGGGCATCCTTCTTGAGGATTTCGGCCAAGATCAGCTCGATGTCTTCTTCGTCGTTGGCCTTGCGGTCTTTCTTGGCGCCCTTGGCCGCCTGCTTGGCCTTCTTGGCCTCAATGCGCTGGGCCTTGGTCAGCTCCTTCTCGCCGCCCTTGGCCTTACTGCTGCCCTTGGTCTTCTTGCCCATTGTCCGTCGCCTCTGTGGTGTCGGTCAATCCAATCGCACTGCTGGTGTCGATGAGCTCATTTCCATTGGCTGACACGCGGGTTCGGGTCGCCTAAAACACCACCAAACGGGTTGAACCCATCCGTTTCGACCCAAAATAGGGTATTTTGGATGCGTGTCGATGAATTAGATTAGGCAATGTAGCCATCTGGCAAATTTAGCTCCGCGCAAAATGGGTTCAAGATCATGCACAAGGAACACCACGGGCGTGCACGCTGCATTGCAACTGATTGACTGGGCGAATCAAAATGGTACGACGATCGTCCACGTCTCACTCGCGCCGCGCATCGGCGGCAGTGGCGCCGCCCGTGCTGAGCCATGTGATGGAGAGCGAGAACGAACGCGAGGAGCAGGCAACGCTGCTGGCTACGGCAGCGAGTGAGCTGGAGGAGACGCAGCGGCTGGAGGCGGAGCGAGGAGCACAGTTCCAAGAGGCGCAGAAGGAGCTAATGGACGTGCTGGAGACCGACGGGATCTCCGAGCACGTGCGCAAGCGCCAGCTCACGCGGCTGTTTGATCGGTTTCGATACGAGTACACGCAGCTCAGCACGCGCTTCCGGGACACACTGAGGATGCAGCGCAAGATCATGGACAAGGTGAGGAAGCAGGGTATTTGTAGTGGGTTAACAGCTTCCTAAACAGTGTTTTTCAAGTGTTTGGAGATGAAAAACGAGCTCGTGATGAGCGCGATCAAGATCAAAACAGCCAAGCAGTTGCAAGACGAGGAGATGAAGAACCTGTTGTACTACCGCGAAGAATGTGAGCACGCGTGGAAGGCTACGAGCGTGTGTGAAGAGCGAGAGAAGGACGCTGTGCGGATCATCGACGAGTTAAAAGCTGAGATCGACGATCTCCAAAGCCAAGTGAGGACGTTGCTCGGGATGGAGGCAGGAGGAAGCCAGCGAAAGACTACGAAGGCGAAGGCCAGTCAGCAGCAATTAGTAGCTGGATCAGAGGCAGGGAGTCTTTCTCCCGTACGTTCGCCTCTCAAGCGACTCACATCTCCAACCAAGGCCAGATCCTCACAGTTCGGTGAGGAGCTGGACGATAACCAGCCTCGCCTGCTGTCATTTGATGAGTGGAAGCTCTCCACGCGCGTGTGGAGTCCGTCGTCAGATCACTCAAGTACCATCGCGAAGGCCCCGACCCCGTCCCAGGAAGAGCTCTTTCTCCAGAAGCGCAAGCAGGAGATCGCACGGTGTGTGTCTGTCCCGAGTCTGCAGCCGACAGCGATGGAGAGAGCAGCAACCGCAGTCGCAGCGGGATCTTCTCCTTCTCGACGGGATCAGATACACACGACAGAACTGGATTCTAGACGAGCCACCACCAGCGTTGGCAGCAAACGGATACCGCCGCCTGCTCAGCCGCTTCCCAGTGTCTCTACGACGCGTAAACTCTCGTCAACATGATCCATTGATGGCTCTTCGCCCTGTATTCACTTTCTAAAATCGTATCGAATCGAATCCAGCCAGGTTGGAGCACTACACCGTCTTGGCACGCTTCGCCTGTGGCTCTCCGTCCTCCTGGTCCTTCTCATCCGTCTCCGTGATGGTCTCAGTTGGTTCGGCCTCCGCGTGAGCACGTGAGGCGACCAGTGCCCGCAGCTCAGGCGCACTCAGGTGGGCCACCTTGGTGCCTGTGAGCAAGAACCCACTGAAGTTGTTCATCTTCATCTCGGGGTGCGTTCGGCCGGGCAGGATCTGGTACTCGCGCGTCCAGGTCTCGTTGAGCTGGAGGTCCACGATCGACTCCATCTTCGTGAGTGTGTAGAACAGGCTCGAGAGTGGCTCCAAGTACTCACTGTACACGACAAACGGGCGCGAACACTTGAGGTACGGCAGCAGCGCCAGCAGCAAGTTCTCGGGGTCGTAGTGTGTGGCAATCACGAGGCTGTCGCTCTGCTCACGGATCCATTCGCGCACGACCGCGGGTGACTCGCGCTTGATCTTGCCCTCAGCACGCTTGGCCTTGCGCTCAAAGTACTTCTTCTGCTCGGCCTCCGTGTAGTTGGCAATACGTTCGCTTTCCAGGCGCTTCTTCTCCTCATCCGACAGTCGCTCGCGCAGGATGGGCTCCTCCGGAGAGATCTCACTCTCGCTCTGTGAAAATGACACACACGCACAGTCAATCAATCAGTCTCTGATTGATTAAGACGCCCCAATAAAAGACTTCAGAGAACTCACCACTTCGAGGTATCGGATCGAGTTGAGCGGGAACGTGTGGATCGACTCGACCGTCTTCTTCTCAAAGTTGAAGCGGCGCAGGATATCGGCAGGCGCCTGCTGACCTTCAAAACCAGCGATGATACGGCCGAGTCCGTTCTGGCGCTCGGCGATGGCGCCTGTGATGAGGCCCATGCACGTGTCCACGACCAGCACCTGGGCAGTCGCGTAAATGTTGGCGTACACGAGCAACTGGCCGAGCGAGTCCTCTCGAATGTTGCAGATCTTGCTCGGGTTCTTCATGCGGTACGTGCGGCACAGCGACTCGGCCGTGCACTTGACGACGCGCACGCGCGGCATGTACTTCTGCTGCTTCTTCTTCAGGTACTTTTGCTTCGAGAACTCAGTCTTGGAGTCCCAAGTCTCACTGTTTTCCACCAGCTTGGCGATGATGTCCTGGCCAGACACGCCGCTCTCACGCAGACCAGCGATATCACGGCCGTTCAGCTTCTGGGCCGAGTTCGTGTCGATGTAGTTGCGGTTGTTTTCCTCTGGGACCTCGAATTCGCCGATTTCTACCATAAAATCACGTCATAAAATGAGCTTTTTCGATCGACCAGCTCTGTTAGAATGGCCAACTGTGAGCGTACCTGGTGCAACTGGGTCTGGGAACAAGCCACCGTCGACGCGCACGAGCTTCTTGTTCTGCTCCTCGAAAATCGACCTAGACAAAAACGCATTTTGGAGTTGATTAGCTACGTAATGGACAGCAAAAACGCATTTTACCACACGCAACGCACCCATAGCGAGCGCCGATGATTGGCTTGACAGGCGCGAGCTTCTTGCCGACGCGGATACTGCAGCTATACACAGTTTCAGCAGCAAAATGGTGAGTCCAAGCGATGAGCAATTGCGCCGCTGATACAGCAGCTCTGAAAGTGCAAGCACCACGTACTTGGCCTTGATGTCCTGGAAGAACAGACGGCCGTCGCTGGTCTCACAGATCACGGTGTCGCCCTCATAAATCACGTTCTCCAGGCGCTGTACCGCGCCGCTCGTCGTCGCCATGCTCAATTCTCGTATTCGTGGTGGCTTCCAATGGTGAGCTGGTGGGTTGGGCACCAGCCGAACGACTATCTCCTCTCAGTACATTAGTATACTCGTATAAGTGTATAATTTGTCCGGATAATTGAGCGAATTGGTGAGGTATACGTCGGAGGACGAGTCAGACTCTTGCGTGTCATCAGTCAAATCGATCTGTCGAGAAACACGGCGACAGATTTCGACGATTAACGGCTACGTGCACGCTGCTACGGCTACCTACGAGACGTGAGCGGGTCGACATGGCAAGCCACACTATGAGGCAGTTAACGATCGTGTTGTGCGCGTTTCTTGCGCTATCTTTGAGCGTGTGTACGGCCCACGCGAGCGAATCCAGTCTGGAGCTCTTGGGTCGTCACCAGTCCGGTGATACGGAGCCACGCGCGCTTGCCGGTGCAACGCAATTCCACGGGAAGATGCATACGGATGAGTACTACCAGTGGCTCTATCGTTGGCACCGAGGTGGTGTGTTTGGGTACCACGAAAGTATCCATCCGTGTCTCCTTTTCAACCAGAGCTGCTCGTTTTCGGATGCCAAGGACATGAACCAACGCGCTATTTTCCACGTGAACACGACAATCGTCAAGCACATGGAGTTTGTGGATGTCCAGTACGATCTGGGTGATGAAGACGCGCGTGCTGGTGACTTCATTGGCGTGTACTGTGTCGACGAGGAGGAATCGCCAAAGAAGACCGCGGAATCGGGTGATTTTATCGACTATATCTACATCAACGCGACGGAAGAAGGATCGTATCAAGGCTCGTTCGCCGTCGGCCCGTTGGTGAATATGCGCTGCTCGTACCAGTTCCGGTATTTGCGTCATGCTGGCAACTTGCGGTACAAGACGCTGAGTGAGTCGGCGCATATTGAGATGGAGAGAGGACACTCTGAGCCAGTGCAAGTGCACCTGGCGCTTACGTCTACCCCAGGCGAGATGCGAGTCACGTGGACGAGCGGAAAAGGTGCCCACCAGCATGTGCACTATGGTCTGTATTCTAACAACCTCACGAACCATACTGAGGCGTCCACGACTACATACGCGGCGAATGATATGTGCAGTGATCCCGCGATGATCGAGGCTGCGAGATGGTTCCGCCATCCTGGCTACATCCACGAAGGTGTGATGAAGGGCCTGCTACCGGGGAAGACCTACTACTACAATGTCGGCAGCAAGAACGGCATCGTCAGTCACGAATATTCGTTCACGTACCCAGCAGCCCCAGGCTCGAGTCTCACAGAATCACAAGACAGCCAAAGCTTCTTTGTGTTTGGCGATCTCGGTCAGGGTGTTCTAGAGGCAATCCCAAATGGAGAGCCAGTTGAGCGCCACTTTACAGGCCTGCAATACGAGTCTCGCCAATCTGCGACGTCGAACCAAACGGTGATGAAGCGCATTGCTCAAGACTTGGACGACGACGTCGACGGCAATTACGTGGCGGTTGTCCACGTGGGTGATCTGTCGTACGCCAAGGGCAGGACGTACGTGTGGGATCAGTTCGGCGCATTGATCGAGTCAGTGGCCTCCAAGATTCCATACATGGTAGCGGTCGGTAACCACGAGTACGACTATCTCAGTGGTGGCCATGGCCACGACCTGTCCGGTAGCGATGTCGCCGATCAAAATGGTTGGCATCCAGATCAAGGCAACTTCAAAAATGATTCCCAGGGCGAGTGTGGTGTGCCTGCGGTCAAGCGATTCTCCATGCCAGACAATGGCAACAAGCTCTTCTGGTACAGCTTCCGTCTTGGGCTCACGCACCACATCATTCTCAGCAGCGAGCACAACTGCAGTACGCACTCGCCAATGCATAAGTGGCTTGTCCATGAGCTTGTGCACAACGTGAACCGCACGGAGACGCCTTGGTTGCTCGTTCACATCCACCGCCCCCTGTACAGTTCGGAAAAGTACGCGTCCGACTACGATGTCTCTCTGTTGCTACGAGGATGCATGGAGCATTTATTCATGAAGCACCGCGTCGATGTCGTATTCTCTGGTCACTACCACGCGTACGAGCGCACGTGCCCAGTGTACAAGAACCACTGCCACCAGGATGCCACTAGCCACCAGGCCAACGCGCCAATCCACATCATGATCGGATCTGGTGGCGCCGAGCTGGACGACATCGACTACTACAAAGAGAAAGACAACGCGGCCGAGTGGAGCGTCAGCCGCCTGCAAGAGTACGGCTACGGCCGCTTCCACGTGCACAACGCCAGCCACGCGCATTTCGAGTTTGTGCGGTCGCGTGATCGCCAGGTCGCCGACGACGCGTGGATCGTCTCGCGCCACGACTGGAACACCAGCTCCAAGGCGCAATCCCGCGTTGGCGCATGAGTTCTATGGTTCTGTACCCTTGGTGTGCTTTTAATGGAATCGATGAGCTGTTCTACATTCCAAACATTCTAAAGCGGTTTGCATTGCTGCGCACCTTGTGGTTGATGGCCGAGAGTGAAGGTCTGTCTGGTTGATGTGGTCCACACTACTCCCCGTTCTGATTTGTCAGTCCTGAGATATCTGTTTTACTAGGTTCAACTAGGACATTAGTCCCTGAAACTAGGTTTGTGGTCGAATTTGAACCATTTGAATAGCGCGCGAAGCGCCTGGTGAACCATAAGTTAACCTTCATTTTCCCGGTCTCCGTTCAAAAGGCCCAAGAAGGGAAACGCGTCAACGAGAGGAAAGGAGACCGCCGCGCACGACGGGGAGACGACGAATACGCGACGCCAGCAATCTCTACGCACGCACAGCAACGCTACGATCCTTCTAGACACACCCAGCTACGTACCCACGACGCCAGAGCCATGGGGGACGCCGTGCGCCGCGTGCAGAAGCACCTGCAGGAGCTGTCGCGCGACCATCTCACGAGCGTCGAGGACCGGCACCACGCGAATCTAGGCTGGCTGCAGGTGTCGCTGCAGCAGCTCTGCAAGCAGATCGAAGTGGACGTGCGCGTGGAGCTGACGCGCCCGCCGCGGCTGTCGTTTTCCAAGCCGCTGCCGCCGTTTTTGACGAACAATGACGCCAAGACGGATACAAATACCAGTACAACAACAACGAGTGCGAATGCGAAAACAAGAGTGGAAGACGTGAAAGCCAAGGCGAGTACGCGACTGGAGTTTGACGCTATGGTGGACGAGGAGCCGCCTCGCGCTTCGAAGAAACAGCGTGAGGAAGAACCACCGACGACCGAAGAAGACGTGGTGGAAATGGAGATCGAGGAACCAACGACGCGAGAGCAGACGAAGAAGACGGAGACGATTATGGTGAAGAAGATGCGCAAGGTGCTTAAGCCGAAGAAGATCGTGACCAAGGTGAAGACGCTGGTGAAGAAGCCCAAGGCCGAGCTGCCGGTTGTCGATGTCGGCGCGTTGAAGGTCGTGGATCTCAAGAACGAACTCAAGAAGCGAGGACTCAAGCAAAGCGGCGTGAAGGCCGTGCTCGTGGCTAGACTGAAGGAGGCGTTAGCTGCGGAGGACGCTGCGATCGAGGAGGAGGAGGTTGAGGAAGAAGTGGAGATCGTGGAGGAGATCATGGAGGAAGTCGACGAGGAATACGACGAGGAGGTCGAGGTCGCTGACGAGAAGGAGCACGAGGAGCACGTGGATGCCGCTGATGAAGTCGAGGTTATTGATGTTGATGAAGACGACGATGAAGAGATCTCGATGCCGACGCGCGAAGCACCGAAGTCAAAGCGAGCGGAGAACAAGGAGCTGCCGGAAGCGGAAGCGGAGGCTGCGCGGATGTCGATGGAAGATGAGGACGTGGTGTTCATCGGCACGAGTGGCGCGGACACTCTAGACACAAAGAGCGCAATGCAGGACACTCAAATCGACAGGAACGAACCAGAAAAGGCGGTTACGGCAAGCTCGAGTTCAAAGAAATCGCTGTCGGACATGGTTTCACCGCCCTCCGCGGATGAGATTGTCCGTGAGAGCGATCTGGGCAGCGAGGGTCTCATGAGCCCGGAAGGAAGAGCGTTCGTGGCTTCCGTGGTCTCTGCCCAAAAGTCTCCGGCGAAGACCAAACCCGTGGCGTCCGCGGCTGCTGCAGTAGCAGTGAGGAAGAATCCCGTGAAGGCGCCGTCAAAGACTGACGACATTATCGCGACGAAGGAAGTTCCCGCTGAGACCACAAATCGCGATGCGACAGTGAGGACCGACAAGCCAACGGCAAAGCTTCAAGCTGCGAGACACCAGCCGAGTGTTTCGTCAGACAATGTCGCTCCAGTCAAGCAGCTTACTTCAGCCGATGCAAACGTCGAGGACGATTCTGCGACGAAGGAAGCTCCTGCTAACGAGAAGAAGGAGGTGAACGCGCCTGACGAACCCTTGGTGAGATCCAAACCGCAGAGTGCCGCAGCGGCGTTGTCGTCGAGTGTCCTCGCCAAGACCATGGCTGCAACCGACCGAGCATTGAAGGCAGCCGCAGCCGCTGCTGCTGCCGCCGCGGAACACACCGCCAAGACTGCTTCTGCTACGAATGCCCCGGTGAATCCGCCGACCGTGACTCCA
Organism: Pythium brachiatum; assembly: GCA_023337615.1. Classification (NCBI taxonomy): domain Eukaryota; phylum Oomycota; class Peronosporomycetes; order Pythiales; family Pythiaceae; genus Pythium; species Pythium brachiatum. The sequence goes on along the minus strand of JAADXI010000048.1, from coordinate 22,729 downwards.
GCTCGTGAGATTCTTGCACGTCTGAAGTCACTCACCCCGGGCGCGACGTCTGATCGATCGAGTTCTGGGTCTTCATACACGGCATCTCGCCGATACGCAGGTAATACCAATTTCGTGGAAGACTCTCAGCCAGACCAATCGCCGCATCCGCACGTGAGCTTCGCACCTGATGCTGCATCGCAGTCCACCAGAGCGGCTTCGTCCTCTCAACTTGAAATCCAGGCGATTGCCTCGAAGATGAAGACACCAGACTCGACCTCAGGAGCTATACTCGTGAACGAGCGAGTAGCGCACAGCGAGCCTCGAGTAAACGCAGCGAAGCAACAGGTCGTTGATGAAGCTGAGCGCAAGCGCCAAGAGCAGCAAGAAAGCATCCAGCGAGAAGCGCAGCGACTGCGGCTGGCTGCGAAGCAGTCGGCTCGAAAGCGTTTCGAGGAAGCAAAGAGCAGCAACTTGCTTTGGGCCAAGCGTGACCAGACCCCGACTGGCTCTTCTGCTCCGTCGTCCTCGACAACGCAGCGGTCTGAATCGACAAACTCATCGACGCCAATCACACCGACCAGCTCTATCGATTCGACTCCAGCGACGTCAGCTTCCAGCACGGAGAGTGCATCAGTGAGAGACGAAAGACCGGAGAAGAACGCTGCCGCCGCCAAAGAGACTGCGCCTGTGCAAGTTACAAAAGCGCCAGCACCAGCTGCAGCAGCTCCAGTGATGAAGGCCTCCCAACTCGAAACAGCGAAGCGACCTGCCGCATCGGCTACCACAAAGGCCGCCGAAGTACCTGCGAAAAAGGACCCCGAGCCAACAAAACGTGTCCTTCAGTCCCGAAAGCGATCAAGTATCGCCATCGACACGTCTGCGTCTACGCTGTACCCGTCCAAGAAGCGTACTAGTATCACTCGAGCGAAGGACGTCGTCAGTGATCCTCCGGCAGCCAAGCGGACAAGCCTCACGAAGGAAAAGACAGCAGAGGTTCCAAGAAAACGATCGAGTTCATCGCGAGAAGCACCCGCGGTGGAGGCGACGAAGCGCAGGAGATCGAGTGAGACTCGAGACAAGCCGGCTCCCGTATCGACGACGAACAAACGTACAAGTATCACGAGCAAACGCTCGAGTATCACTTCAGAGACGTCGGCAAAGTCGACAACACGGTCCATTCCGACTATAGCGAGTCGCTCAGCCGCTGCACTGAGCCGGAGGGACTCTGCATCATCGACAATTTCGTCCAGTTCCAATATCTCAACAAGCGAGAGCCGATCCAAGACTGCTATGACTTCCGTGATGGCAGGTGGGGCTGTTCGCAAGCCAGCTAACCTTGTGAGTGGACTCCATTCGTTCACATCGCTATTGGAGAAGGACTCGAACAACCTGTCGAGTTCTCAAGGCAGCAACACGAGCTCCAGTTCGCGTGCTCCTGGTGTGAGCGCGCTGAAGCTGGCTGAGAAGTCGCGATTGCTGGAGCAGAAGAAGAACTTGGAGAAGGCAAAACGGAAAGAGGCGTTAGCGAAGAGGTACGAGGAACAACGGAAGGCCGATGAAGAGAAGAGGAAGAAGGCCGCTCAGATGAAGGAGAAGGCGGAGCGCGATGCTCGACTCAAGCGGGAGCAAGAGCAGGCCGCGGAGAAGAAGCAGCGTGATCTGGAGCTGGCGAAGAAGAGACAGCAGCGTCTGCAAGAGATGCGCTCGGGTATGGAGAAGAAGAAAGATCCACCAGCGGCAGCACCCAAGACCTCGGCAACTGTTGCGCCGGTCTCTCGAGTCGCAGCATCGACATCTTCAACTTCATCGTCTGTTGCGGTCCAGCCAACCAAGGCAGCAGCCGGAAAGGGAGCGGCCTCAAAGGAACTCACGACGTACGCAATGTCTGAGCACGAGGAGTCTGAGAGCGAGGGCAGCGGCGACGAGAAGGACACCAAGCGAAACGACAAGAACATTCCGAAGTGGGCACAACGCGAGCATCTCGAACGTACGCTGAAGCTCCAGTTTGGGCCGAACGCAGTCGACCCGACGCCTTCTATCTTCCCTGATTTCATCGACTCTTGTGACCTGGAGGCGATCTTCGAGCCAACGGACGTCCGGAAGAAGAAGCGTTTTCAGCGACGAACAAGCAGCGGCAACTGGCTCGCGGACAGGCCGACTGCTCGCGAGAAAGCGATCTACAAGCGTGATATGGGCTTCCAGCGATAGTGGCGAGAGGCGCAAGACGAGAGAGGTACTAGTATTTTATTTGGTGACGCAAGTTGTTTTCCCCACAGGAGCGCGGTAACGATGTTTTCAATAAATATGGGAATGCCGTGGCTGTCGGCGCTTCGATCGCGTCCGACTTGTGGGCTTCGTCTCATCATGCGGCTCGTAGGTGGAGAGAGGGATCGTGTTCAACTGGTGGAGGCGGCGGCGGCGCGCGCAAGACCTTCGGTTCGGGATTGCTGATCGCCTTGTGGCGTCGCGCGTGGTGCGACTGTGAATATTGCGTATCGGCAGCATAGCGAGCGAAGAATCCGGGTTCCTCGCCGATCACGAAGCTGCGCGATCGAAGACGCTGTGCTTCGGTTGCTGCTGCTGAGGCGATGGAGGTGGCAGCACTGGGCGATGTGATTGGCGACTCGACGCCGAAGCGGTTGACTGGAGAGAACAGGTTCGTGGGTGTGGAGTTGGCGCTGGAGGACATGGTGGGTCGGCCGTCTAACGAGTTGCTGCCACTGGCAAAGATCTTGTAGTCACCCGACGAGTAGAGGCGCAGCACGTGTTCTTCTTCGGCGAGCACGTTCATCACGAGCCGCGAGAGATTTTCCAGCGTCTTCTTCACGCGCTTGCAGCTCGGCTCGTCGCGCAGCTTCGTGTCGAGTGCGACAATGCATCCGATGGGCGTGAACTGCTTGTGCTTGTGGAAGATTGGTGCGGCTCCGAAGAAGCGGAAGACTTCCTGGTTGTTAGCTGGCACTTTCTGGCGATCGCGGGAGGCCGTGAACACGTCTTTGCTCTTCATGGCGTGGGCACAAAGCGACAGGAAGTTGGGCGACTGCATGGCGCTCGACCGCAAGCCTCGGTGGGCGAGGACCCAGACGTGGGCATCTTCCATGAGTACGATCGCGCTGCCCTTGCACTCCAAGTAGTCACCCAAGAGGGAGCAGACCGAGTGGAGTTTGTGATTGTGGTACTGACTGATGATGACCTTGTGCTCAGTCTCGTGAGGCGACGTACAGGGCGTGAGAGCAGATCCAGGAGAGAGCATTTGAGGTATCGACGGAAAGGACGACGGGGAGGACGACGAGGTTTGCGTCGAGTGGCTCGTAGCCGTGGTGTTGACGCGAGTGGTGCGCACGACACGCGTTTGAAATTGGTTGTCGAACGTTTGCCCGAGACTCTCGAGGTCATCTCTCAGTGTCGGCTGCTTGGCGTTGTGTCGACGCAGGCAGTTGATGCAGGCGTACGAGATGTCGACTCCGGCGAGAGGCACGTCCACGAGGAAGAAGCCCAGGCAACGGCGGCAGCACACATCACCACACTGTTGAAACCAAGGAGGCAAAGGCAAGCGTCAGCAAGGATCATTCAGCCAATCGATACAAGATCCAGTGGGAGGGAACCTACGGCTCGGCAGTGGTGGCGACGACGAAGGAAGCCAAACTTCTTGACGCAGATGCCGCAGCGGTGCGCACGGTCATTGGGCTTCCACGCTGAGATTGGAACGCCAGGCATGATGGGCGAGCGGTTGCTCACACCGTTCGCTGCGTTCACGCCGCCTGCAAGCATCTCTGCAAACGGATATGGCATGCCAGTATCCATCGTGATCGTGTGCTGTGTGCGTGAGAGCTCAAGTGTGCGAGTGCGCGAGATGATGATCCGTTGCGCTTGTGTCCCAAGAGGAACAATCGCGAATGCCGCTGAAGACGAGCCTGCTTCTGCTCGGTGCACGGCCGCGCAAATGGCCACGAGCCATCGGCCTTCGCATGGATACCAACGTTACGCAGTTCCTGGCACGTTCCAGCGCGATGCATCGCTGTCCGCGCCTGCCAAATCGCACGACGGACGCGGACGCGGGCTTTGCAGGATTCCTGCGATAGCTGTGATTAACGGCCCCAGCAGTGGCGACGACTATAACCAGCGATGCCAGGTCGGGGCCAGCGGGGCATGAGACGGAGACGCGATGGCAGAGAGAGAGAGAGAGAGTATCTATTTACAGCGAGATGGTGAGTTGGCCGGTTGGCATGCCCAATGGGTACGTGAGATCTGGCAACACCACTTGCAAAATAATAGCGGCACACTGTGAACTAACGCTCCCCACTGTGCTCAATCCAGCGGATCCATCCCATCAGTGATTGTGGCGGACTGCACGGAAGAAGTTCCAAGTTCCCAGCTAGCTATTCACAGCATATCTACGGCCCACGGCTTCCTCGCATGAGGTTGCGACAGCGAATACTGGACTGAGGGCAAGGGGCGGATTGACCGAGGCGACCGGGAGATCTCAACGATCGAGTCGGTATAAATATCGGCCAACACCCACTGTGCGAACGTGGGCAACGGCAGGAAGGGCACGCGTGATTGTGGGGTGTTGGCTAGGAGCATGGTCGTGACGGGGAGCTCAAGCGATGAGCAAGGCGTGTCCACGCTCTTGTTGGTAGGAGACACGGAGTACGAGCTGCACGTTTCCACGGGGACGCTATCTTTTGGCCATTGGGGATCCAGTGAGGCACGGGGAACAAAGAGAGCTCTGAGCTTCAGCGTTGCATTGATCAAGCGTGCGAGTGACGATGAGAGCGAGGATACGAGAGGCGCGACGCCGCTTGTAATCACAGCTCCGCTGACGGCGCGGTTCCAGTTACGACCCGATGAAGGCTGCTCGCTGATGCCGCTACTGCGCGGTGATAAGAAAGCTTCGCCGCTGCGTTTCTTCGTCGAGTTCGTTCCTCCAGAGAACCACGAAAGCGACTCAGCGTGGATAAATTTCCAGGACCAAGTGGTGATCCAGAGCCGTCTCGCGAGGCTCAATGTGCGACTGCATGCTATGCGGGAGAGCGATTCTGTGAAGGACTGCACGCTAGAGAGCTTCCAGCCCCAGCTCCTTCCTAGTGTGAAGGCACCGTCGTTCAAGCTATTCGAACAGATCGAGAAAGATGCAGTACTCGCAGCAAACACGCCCATGACAAACTCAACTCACAGACCAAGTGTGAGTGGCAGCTTCCATCCGCACAAGAATCCTGGACAGAGCCTCACACCGCTCCCAGCTCCGACACGGCAGCCTACGCCGCCTCACCCGTCATTGTCCCGCCCACCATCGAGCGACGGCAGACGCACCGCTAGCCCTCGTGTGCTGGAACCTCTGGAGTCCATGCCTTCAAGCCCACGGGTCACCGCTGACGTGACCAATTTGACGGAAGCGCGTGAGGTGATTCGACGCCTTCGATCTCGACGGTCTTCCCAGACAAACGCAACCAAACCGAGTGGAGTAACGGAGACAATCGAGTCACCAGTGGGCCCAGAGAGCCGACTTGACGCGAAGGCAAAGGCGGAGCTGGACAAATTCAATGCAATCGTGAAGTCAGCCAAGCGGAATGTTGCGGGCGAGATGAACAAAGCCAAAGACGAGCTGGACTTTTACAAGTCACTGCTGCCGAAGCAGCCAGTCGCGGAGCCTGTGCTAGTAACCGAACCAGGGCCGCAGTTGATCTCTGCTGATAAGGGCAGCGCTGTGGTGTCTCGAGTCGGTGCTGCTCTGCCGAAGAAACCTGCTCGGCTGCCGACGCTGACGGCCGAAGAATCCAAGCCAAACGCTGGAAACAATGCAAACTTCCTATTATCGAACAGCAACAACAACCAGGAACTGTCGCCTGTGAAGCGGATCCAACCCAAGCTCTCGAAGGCGCCCAGCAAGGTGAAGCAGCCAGAAGAACCGCTGCAAACAGCGCCTGTGCGAGGACAAACACCGAAGGCTACAACTGTAACTCGGAAGCCACCGTCTTCCATCAAGCCACAACCACAGACCCAGCAGCCAGTAGCGAAGTCTTCAAAGGCACCACAGCCGTCGAAGCCAACACCTACGGGTTCCAAGGAAAAGACACCCAAGACCAAGCCAAAGCAACCAAGCAAGGCACCAGGGATGTCGGCGACTAGCGACGACGCATTGCTGGACTTTGACGACGCGGATCCGGAAGTGGACGACGCGCCGTGGCAACCTGATGATCTGCAGCGCAACCTGGCGGACGACGACGAAGACGATCTCATGCTCACGATGAAAGTGCCATTGTAATATAGTACTGGACAACACTAACTGCCGCGGTAGGTGGAGTAGCCGAAGGGGTTGATAAGCAGCGGCACGTGGTAGTGCTGGCCCGTGTGCTTGATGAGGAACGTGATGCTCACGTCCGGGTAAAAGTACTCGGTCACGCCGGTCTGCTCGAAGTAGCTCTTGGTGTCAAACACCATTTTGTAGGTGCCGGGCGCGAACACAAAGCCCTCGGGCACGAGCGGCGTGGCCACGCGGCCGTCGCTGTTGGTGTAGCCGTGGCTCACGCGGTGCCACGCGTCGGTCGCGGCGTCCAGCGCGTGGAGCTCGATGCGCACGTTGGCGGCGGGCTGGCCACGCGCGGTGTCCAGGATGTGCGACGTGATCGGCGATTTGTACGGCGACGCCATAGAGGTGGTGGAGGGGGAGGAGGAGGACGTGATGTGGTTCTGCACGGCGAGAAGGCGGCGCGATGTCGCCATGCGAATAGGATTGGGAAAGCGCAGGTGGAGGTAGCGACGCGAGTGGCGAAGGACGGAACGCGTGGGAATGATGAGACTGTCGATGGATCCATCGGCGCGTTCGCATTCAGCATTGCGCATCTTCTACAGTCTCTTGTAACAAGATGAAAGATACCGGTGCGTCACCGGTGAGAAGAGTGAGGAGCAACGACGACATAGACGTGACAGACTCAGTGTGGGTATCTGAGTCTGGCTCAGTGGTTCGGATCTGAAGATTGGGGCTGAACCCATTTTGGGAAACCTTCCCCTCCTAGATGCGGTTGACGGTCAACCGTTGACCTGACCACCATTCCACGAACTGACGAGTGGCCCGGTCCAGTCCCCATCCCCTTCCCCTCTTTGTAGCTTGGTTCAAAACAAACAAACACAGCGAAACAACGCGACAACTGGGAGTTCGGAACATCACAACCTGTTTCGAAATCCCAAAAGGGGTAGGGAACAGTGGCGACATGAGAGCTCCAGCGTCGCATTGTGAAATTCGCTTGGAACCTTGCACCCGGAGCGGAACATTGCCCAGCACGATCAAGTTTCACAGGTCTCACTGGAAGCTATCCAGTGGATTGAATTCATCGACCAAACACATTCCGTCTTCCTGGCATCGCATTGCGTCGCATCACTCTGATATTGTACAACAATTTGTGGTCGGAATTCCTCATTCGAAGTCCAACATGCTTCACCTCCTCTGTCCACTCGGCCTTTCATCGATTCTGGGTGGGGTTCCCTCGTCTGCCACTCCACTGTCGCACGACCCACCTCCCAAACCCACCCAGTTGTCTGCTCGGGTTCCAATATGTATTCTCACAGTTCCAACAAAACCTCTTATTCCTAATCCATTCTATTCGTTATAGAAGGTTTTGTTGGTTTTCCATCTCCCTTCCGCGCGCAGATGCCGTTGTCTCACACAGTAAAGCGCCGTGCCCAAAGCCGAGAGAAGCCACCACGTGGTGTCTCCCACATCTGAAGCAAAGGTCTCTCTCTCTCTCTCTCTCCCTCCTCTCCACGGCCGCGGCGACGCGTGGGCGTGTGTTGTGCGTGTGCTTCTACTACAGCGCTCTGTGTGCGAGCGTCTCTGTGTGTCGTCGCGAAGCTCCGAAGCAACCGCGTTGTCTAGAGCCCTCCTTCGGATCTCCCGCGTCATCTCAGCTTCCTCCTATTCATTCCCCTGTGACGACGTTGTATCTGTGTGTGTCAAGAGCTCAACTAACGAGAGAGAAAGCGCGGATCGGCTCCGTGGAAGGTGAGGATGATGGCGATCGACTACGCGTCCACCACTACCCACGACGCGAGCGAGCGGAGACTGGACGACACGGCGCTGCTGGAAGACGTGATCACGCCGCAGATCCGCGCAGTCCCAGGACCTGAAGAGAACCCAGTCATCGAGGAATCGTCGGTGCTCATGGAGCTGAGCGACTGCAGCGAATCAGCGTCCACGTCGTCGGCCAACGTGACGCCAGAGGCGCAGTCCCAGGCGGCCAAGCAGCTCTGGGCCGCGGAAGGCATTGAGATCGTCGCGCCGTCGTCGGCCGAGATCAGCGCGGCGGCAGTGGCCATGGCGTCGCTGTCGCTGGCCGACAAGGAGCTGTTCGAGGACGAGGAGAAGGTGGTGTTTGAAGGCTTTCTGCGCAAGCGCTACAGCTCGAGTCTGTACATGGGCTCGTGGCGGTACTGTGTGGTCCACGGCAATCGCATGCGCTGGTATATGACCGAGGAGCTGGCGAAGCGCGACTGTGAGATGCGTGGCGAGGTGTTCATCAAGAGCGTCGAGCCCTGGAACGGACACGGATCCATGAACGTGTACGCGCACGCGTTCTCCATCCGCACGACGGCGAACCGCGTGCTGCTGTGTTCGGCGAGAAGCAATGACGAGAAACAGCAGTGGGTCCAGAGCCTCACGCGGTGTATAGTGGGCGAACGACAGCGCCGCCTCTCTCGACGGATCGTGCGCAACCACCACGACGGACTCAGTCTCACGCACAACCACGGCCACGAGTCCGCGGAGCGTCGCCGCATCGTGCCGGAAGACGCGGTGCGTGCCATGGCGGCCTCGGATCTCGGCGTGTCGTCCCTGTCTTCGCCCTACCTTCATCAGATCAACGAGAGCAGTCCGGTGCCCGGCACCGCAGAAAGCAAACCCACTTCGCCTCGTCAGAACCAGTCACTGTCGCTCGTCTCGATGGGCTCGGAAGCCGATAGCTTGGCCTCAGCTAGCTCAAGCTCTGAGTGCACGCGCTGCGCTGTTCGCTTCGGCACGTTTGTTGGCCGCCGCGTGGTCTGCGGATCGTGCCATTTCGCCTTCTGCTCGCGCCACTGCAACAAACCTGTCAAGCTGTCGACCACGAACAACCGCATCGCGACCCGCAAGTGCTGCATGCGCTGCGCTCGCCGCCAGGAGTTCCTTGTGTACTTGAGCAGCGTGCTTCGCTTCACCAAGACGCTACTGAAGAACCTCGATGGCGGCAACAAAAGCCTGGGGACGCTGATCCAGCGCCCGCGCGCTTCAGCGGATACAGCGACGGCTGCCCACGAAGACGCATTGTACCTGAAGACTGTCACAAAGCTGCGCTCCTCTCCGATGAGTCTCATCAAGACTGTTAAGATCCTGTACCAGACTCGTCAGAAGCCCCACTTGTTTTGCGTGGCCTGCGAACGTCTGCCGTTCTACGTTGAAAACTGCATCGACCGCGTCGAGAGCCTGTGGTACCAGATCCTGCACCTGTTTCAGTGCTGCGACACCGAGTTTGACTGCTTCTCCACGCAACTCTTCTGCTTGATGCGCTACATTGGCGCGATCTGCCGCCGCTCGCCGCGGATCGCGTTGCAGACAATCTGGCACGTGCAGGCGTCGATGGAAGACTCGTCGCGCCACCACCCGAACTCGCTGCTGCTTCTGCTGGGATTCCTGTATCCACCATCGTCGGGAAGCAAGGTGTGGACAGAATTACTGCTGGCCGAATGCCCTGAACACCAACGCGCGGCCCTCTTAACCAAGCTGACGGAGATCCACGAGGCGCTGTCGCCCATCAAGACGCACGAGCCCGAGTCGATCATCGAGCGCTGGTTGGACGCGCAGACTGTTGTCGAGTTCCAGGACTGCGCTGCGGAGCTTGGCGAGACCGGCACCAAGATCATTGATTTCCAGTCGAGTATCCATTACGGCTCGCTGACATTGGAGGGAAGTGCGGAGGAGCGATCTCTACTGGAGGAAGTTGTGGCGGACCAAGTGCGGTTTGTCCAGTCGCTTGCTGCGATCAGTGAGCGTCTTCGTCACGTGCAACCGGTCGAGAACCGAACCAAGCATCTCGGTAAGGAGCTGGAGCACCTGAACGAGAACCTGATCGCGTCTGCGTTGTATCCTCTGTGTGTGGCGTCGGATGATTTGTACAAGGTGCTGCGCGTGCCACCCAATGAAGGCAAAGTCTTCTCCACCAAGATGCGTGCGCCAACGTTGATCTTCATTGAAGCCGTCCCAGTGGATGCGACGAGTCTCGTGGATGCCGATCGCCTTCTTCCGTTCGCGTCACTGCGTGGCAATCGCCGAACATTTGTCGAGTCGGTCTCGCCAATGATTGATGAAACTACGCGGCATCGGGACTCGATGGATTCGTCAAACGAGTCTTCCAATGAGGCGTCAGACGGTGTGACGCCTCACCATCGCCGCCACGGATCGCAGCTGAGTATTGCCGACTCGGACTTGGACTCGTTGGCCGTCACGCATGAGGATCTGTCCACTCCGACTGGGTGCAACCGTCAGCTGCACACAAACTCGCTTGGTAGCATGATTGGTCGTCACATGACTCTGCCGCTGCATAATGGCAATCGATCAGACTCGGTGCACTCGATGCCAACGGGGATTGCTGGTAGCGGCGGCTTCTCTCTCGGCGCATTGGGGCACCCGACGACGCCTCGAATTCATCACGCACGCATGGACAACATTGTCTACGACAGCAAGGTGTACGGCGAGAGCTGGGAAGAGCGACGCGAGAAGATCCGCAAGGAGTCTCCGTTTGGTGATCTCGCTGGATGGGACCTGTTTTCCATCATTGTCAAGACCAACGACGACCTGCGGCAAGAGATGTTCACGATGCAGATGATGACCAAGCTCAAGTCGATTTTCGAGTTTGAGCAGCTCAACTTGTGGCTTCGAACGTATCGGATTGTCGCGACAGGCGCGAACATTGGCTTGCTGGAGACGATCAACGATGCGTGCTCGCTGGACCATCTGAAGAAGAACTTTCCCGGTGGCAACAACTTGGCGGCGTATTTCCGAGCGACCTACGGCGAGCCACAAACCCCGAGCTTTGAGATCGCGCGACGCAACTTCATTCGCAGTATGGCCGCGTACTCCATCGTCTCGTACGTGCTGCTGGTGAAAGATCGCCACAATGGCAACATCCTGCTCAGCACCGAAGGCCACATCATCCACATCGACTTCGGTTTCATCTTGGGTATCGCACCTGGCGGCATGTTTAGCATTGAAGACGCGCCGTTCAAGTTGACGGAGGAGATGGTCGAGATCATGGGCGGCATCAACTCGATGGGCTTTGCTCTGTACCGTCAGCTCATGGTTGACGGGTTCCTGGTGCTGCAGAAGTACCAGTCGGAGATTGCCGCGCTGTTGCAAACCACGGGACAGCACTCGCCTTTCCCGTGTTTCGAAGGCGCGAAGCTCGCGCGCGTAGTCTCCGACCTCCGTGGTCGCCTGTGCGTGGGACTCACGAAGCGTCAAGTCGAGAAGCGTGTCGATCACATGATCAAGAAGAGCTACAACGCGTGGGGGACGCGGCAATATGACTCGTTCCAACTGCGCAGCAATAACATCCAGCCATAGAGTCGGAAGATTGTGGTTAGTGCAAAGAATCTACCCACCAGTAATATAGCAAACAACGACAGCATCAAAACCACTCACCAGAGTCCCACGTGCGATCGACAGTATTGGCTTCCATTCTCACCTCTTGGCGTGGATGCGTGCGATCAGCGACTACATAACACACACACACACAAATCAGAGTCAATCGATCGCACATGAAACCACGGCAACCGAACTGTCTGATCTCACCTTGAGCGTTTGTCGAAGCTGCTCATTCTCTTCAGTCAGCATCACGTTCTTCGTCAGCAGATCAGCGCAACGGCGTTCGACCTGCTCCACGGCTTGCATCCACTCAGCCGCCAGCTTCTGCTCGAGTTGTTTCTTCTCGGTGATAAGCACCTGCACCTGACCTGGCTCGCCATTGTTTGCATTGGGTGGGCCTTCATCGCGGGGGATTGGAGGCGGAGCGGCCGGAGTGCGTAGCTGAGTCATCTTGTCGCTGTGGTCTTGGTGCTGTTGCAGTGAAAGCCTCCGCACTTCTTCAAGCTGAGCGAGTATCAACGTCTGCATTTGTCGAGTCACCTCGAGGCTCGCGTTGTCTGACTGGCGGGATTGTTGCTGCTGAGCTTGGAGCTCCTTGTGTTGCTGCTCCAGGGTTTCGACGGCGTGTTGTAGTTGATCTCTTTCAGCTGCTATCTGACTGGCCAGCTCCATCTCCTGAAGACATTTGAGCTCTGCTACTCGAAGCCTCTCCCGCACGTCATTCAACTCCGCTATAACCGCATCATCACCGACAGCATCACGAGTTTCTGGTATCGTATCTTCAACTGGGAGTACGTTAGATACCCTTTGAGATGCCGTGAGTTGCTTCTTCAATCGATGTAGTTGTTGCTGTTGCACTGTGACTTGGGCGCGAAGATCTCGCTCACGCCGCTGGTACGACTGGAGCAAGTCACCCATCCCACTCTGGGAATCTGCTTTCGTTGTGGAAAACGAGAGCTGGAGCCGAAATTCTTCGACTTGGGACTGGTTCTCATGACGGAGACGCTCGTTCGCCACCAACAAATCTTCGTTTTCTTGCGACTTGGCCATCCACGCGGCGAGCAAATCCTCTTTCTCCTTACCACTTTTCTTCAGTTCGGCCTCGCTGCGTTCGAGCTGTTGCTGCAGCAGTGCTTTCTCGTTTGCCAGTAGACTCACCTCAGCAGTAGCTCGTGCCAGTGCTCGTTCGCTATCGCTCTCGCGATCCCTTGTGAGCCCCTCCGACTTCTTCTCAAACTCCAGCTGCACTTTACGTGTACTCAGCTCCAGCTTCTCGACCTCGATCTCCTTGCGTGCGACTTCCTTCCGCGTAGACTCGACTTGCATGTCCAACTCAGCAATCCGAGCCTTGAGCTCATCAGTTTCACGCTGCAAACGTGACGCGGCCATATCTTTATCTTGATTTTGCTTCATCACTTCTCGACTTCGTTGCTCGAACTGCTCCATGTCAGCCATACTCTTCTGCTTCTGGTTGACCAGCACAATCAGCTCCAAGCTCAGCTGCTGGTTCTTCTTCCTTTCGTGAGCTGCTGCTTGCTCGACTTCGTGGCTGTGCTTCTGTAGTAGAGCAAGCTCTTCCCCCAACACTCGCTTTTCTTGAATGATCTCGTTCATCTTTTGGCACAAGTCTTGAATCTGAGCGGCCTTCATGACATCATCTTGCTGGATATGCACGAGCATCTCTTCAGCTTGGATCAACTTGGTCTCGAGCTCAAACTTTTCGTTGTCCAAGTCTTGCATCTGCGCATTCTTCTCCATCTGGAAATCGACGAATGCCTTGCTCAACGTCAACTTCTCCTGCTCACACACCAGCAGCTCCGTCCTGATCTCGATCTCGTTGTCGAAGAGCTGTTGGTACTTCGACTTGAGCTCGTTCATGACACTCACCAACTTGTCCTTGTCCTCTTTAAGTAGCCTTTTCTCGAGCACTTCTTGTGCCACTCGACCTTCCAAGTCGTGGATCTTGGTGATGTATACACGGTCGTCTCCGGGCATGGTATTCCGTTGACTGAGCAGTTGAGAACCCAGCGTCTTGCCTTGCTTGACTAGGGCAAGATGAGTGAAATACTTGTGCAGGAGCCCTCGAATGACATCGTTGTTCACCACAGGGAAGTTCTTGACCGATTGCATCCGCTTTCCGAGCTGAAGCGTTGCTCGAGAGCCATTCAGGTCACCAGGGGCAAGAAACAGCATCGCAAACGTGAGGCAGTTCGCGCCGAGTGTGTCTTGCAGCAACTGCGTGAGATACGACTCGTCGAACGGAGCCTGACGGGACGCCTCCACACTGTCGGTACTACTTGTAGATAGCGCAGTGATGCAGTCGGAAAGCGCGTACAACGACTTGTTGAGTAGTGGTCCCTCCGCGAGACGAACCATTCCACCTGACTAAGAGAGCATGTTAGATACAGAGTCGTCTATGAGAAATGCAAGCAAATGCTACGCACATTAGCGAGACGATCGGTCGGTGGCAAGTCCACGATGTCAAAAGTCGAGATCAACTGCTGGCTGTCGGTCTCTAGGAACTCAAACGTTTGCTGAATCTGGATCTAGAGACACAAGAAATGGATGAGCTCACTCCACCAAAACCATTTCGTTGCGATCCCATTCGACCCACAAAGCGTACCCGAACGATCGCGCTGCTGAATGCTGACGCGTTGCCATATAATCCGTTGTCTTTGCGTCTTGCTTGTCTCGCAGCCTCGATCAGTGGACGAAATGCCGAGACACTGGCTAGTGGAGGCGAGAAGGAGACGCCATCGAGTCGCTTGAAGCTCGTCCTGCCATCCACAACTGTTGACGTGCCACGGATTTGTCGCTCACTAGTAAACTGACCTGAAAGCAAATCCTTTACCCCGCTTTGTCAGGCACCAAATCACTGACATGGTTGACGCTACAGACAACGGACACGTACCGAGATGGTTTCTTCATACAGCTCGACAACCGCAACGCGCAGCGAGAAGCGGAAGCGAGGCCTCGCTCCCTTCGCCCCAGAAGCCTCCATTGTTGTCGCTTTGGCTTCTAACGTCGCCACCAGCGACTGGAACACGGCAGTGATGAGGCTTTGCTGGTCCATTTTACGGAAGAGAAGGTCGGTTTTATTGGAACGCGACGCGCCGACGGCGAGAACCGCCGTATTGACGCCCTCTACACTCGCTTTCACGATTGGCTGCAGCGAGCGCTCGAGCACGTCGCACTCTGTGCCTGGTGGCTGATGATACGCGTGGTCCACGCTCAGGCCGATCACCTACAGGTCCCATACACGCAGAGATTAGAAGGGGAAAGGATACCAGCGGCGATATTCCACGTACATCGGAGCCGCTGACGAGCTCAACGATCTTCCCATCGCGGACTCGTAGTGTGGAGCTGTCAGGAGCAGCAATGCGTGCGCCATGGGACGCTGGTGGCTGCGAAGGTGTTGGGGAAATGTACGCGTGGACCTAGTTGCACTTGACGTCAGTCGTCTATTTCTCTGCCTACAGGAACGTTGGAGTCGCCGCGCTTCCGCGAGGTCGTAGGTATGGACCCGGTATATGGATGTGTACAAACTCTTGCGTCGCTTACCTGTATGGGGACGCCATTACGCAGCGCGCGATCTTCCGCGGCGTCGTCCATATTCACCTCCTCGCGTTTTCAAGCGTTTCAATTTCAACGCTTTGATGACTTCAATAGAAGGCGGTTTTGTATTAGGGTAGCAGACTATGTTGCGTGTATGTGAAATGTAGCCATGTCTGCTCAATGAGGCAGTTGGAGGCAAGAGGTTGGGACGAGGATCGAGAAGCTTTCGTGCTTGAAGACCATGGACAATGCAGCACTAGAACTCCCACAATACAAGCAGCAACGCGCCGTCATGGGGATAGATCGGTGCGATTCCAACGTCGGTATCCGTCTTTATGGGCTGCTAGTCGCCTGCTTGGCAGGCCACGCACTAGCCATCGACAAGCTAAACGCTGCCTCTGTTCTCAATACCACGGCCAAGATCCACGTCGGACCGAGCATCGCTGCTGTGCTCGCGCTCATTGTCGGGTTCTTCGTGTGCTTCTTCGGGTTCAAGTTGCTTCGTCCGGTGGTGTTCATCAGCGGTTTCCTCGTCGGCGGGTTGATCGTCGCATTGGTCATCGAGTATGCGTTTGCGACGGCCTCGTGGATGGCGACTGCCTCGTGGATTGGCTTTTTGGTGGCTGGGTTGATCACGGGCGCGATGACGTTGATGCTGTACAACGTCGGACTCTTCCTTGTCGGTGCGCTAGCTGGTATTCTGCTTGCCTTCACGCTCAACACCTCGGTCGCGTACAGAATCTATCCGAGCCAACCGGACATCATGCTCGTGATCCTGGTCGTGGTGTTGGGCTTGTTGTGCGGCGTCCTCGCGTGGAAGTTGGAGAAACCAGTGGTCGTGGTGGCCACCAGCTTCATCGGCGCGACTGCAGTCATCTGGGGCATTGGGTACTTCGCTGGTAAGTATCCCAGCGGCGCTGATCTCAAGCGATTTAGATTCAAAGATGCGACTGGCGCATGGATCTACCGTATTCCGCCGGCGTGGTGGGCGTATCTGGTCGCCAACGTGTTGCTCTTTGCACTCGGAATCTACGTGCAATACCGCAAGCATTCGCCCGGCTCATCCACTTCCGCACGCGCTTCAGGACGAAGCCCGCAGCCGTACCGCCCAGTCGTATCTCCACAGCACACTGGAAATGGAACGCGCGTGGTGTGAGTCACGGCTCAGGATGAGAGGAAGCACCGCGCAGGCGAAGTCCCAGTCTCAGATCGAATCTCTTTGTCCCCGCACTCAGTGGGAGCGACCGAATGGAACTCATCGCATGGAGTTCAAGATGGTAGCGTTAATGCAATACATATTGTCGAGAACGCGTGAAATGCATTGGTTTTGCGTTGGTAAGGCAGCCTTTCTCATCTCGAACACGTCAGACTTGCATCCCAGGATACGTTAGAAACCGTTGTATCAATATCCACAGGTATTGAGTTCGCTACATATATCTGTTAGGAACAAATAAGCTGGTGGGGACAGCCTTTCTACTGTTTTTGACAGTGAACAGCTCGGACCATTACACAACACTGACGGAGAAATGCGTAAGGATGGTGCGTGGGCACATGCACAGAACAGGCACGCCTGGGCGAATCTTGAAGCCTATGACCACTCTCTGCAGAGAGTCTGTCAGCCAAAGTTCCACTGGAGCCTCTCGACTCGACAGTCCGTGCCGGTGGCCATTGGGTCTCACTCCGGAATCCCCAGTCCCCCCCCCCAAACCACTCCCTCCCTCCTGCACGATGGTCCGCGCGTTCATCGCCCCTATCTTCGCCGCGCTCGCGCTCTTCGGCTGCGCATCGGCCCAGCAGCAGCAGCAGCAGGGTCCCGCGCAGCAGAGCAACGTGCCGGCGAGCTGGTTCATCGCCGCCGAGGCGCCGAGCTACAACAACAAGGTCGTGTCGGAGCTGCTGAGCAACGTCAACAAGGTGCGTCGCGCTGGTGACGCCTACGCGACGTTCGACTGGGACAACACGTGCATGTACGGCGACATCTCGTACACGTCGGTGTCGTACCAGGTCGAGAACCTCATCTACCGCATCCCGCCGACGCAGTTCGAAGAGGTCTTTGCGCTCGGCTACAATGAGACCACCACGGACAAGTGCATGCCGCAGGGCATCAACTCGGTGCTGGGCCAGGACGCGACTGGCCAGAACGTGACGCTCAAGGCGGCGCTCGCGTCCACCAGCAAGGACTACAAGGTGCTGTACGAGTCGTACATCGCGCCGACGACCGGCCCGGCGCCTGCGCTGGACGTCGTCAAGGCCACGGACACGTACAAGAACTTCCGCGCCAAGCTGTCGTTCCTCACGTTCGGTCTCGAGGCCATGAACGGCGGCGACGACCGCAACCCGTGCTCGCAGAAGATCGCTATGACCGTGTTCCCACAGCTTCTCGTGGGCATGACGGATGCCGAGATCCGCAGCTTCATCCGCGCCAGCTTGCGCTTCAACTTGGCGGCCAAGCTCGAGTCGCCAGCGTACAAGTCCACGGGTGAGCTCGCTGTCAGCGGCTCGTACTCGACCGGTCTGCGTGTGTTCAACGGCCAGGAGACCACGATGCGTGCGCTCCGCCAGCAGGGCGTCGACGTGTTCATCATCAGTGCGTCGCCGCAGGTGTTCGTGGAGGAGGTCGGTGCCTTCCTCGGCCTCACGTTCCTCGTGCCAAAGGAGAAGGTCTACGCCGTGCGCTTCACGTTCAAGGACGACAAGTTCACGGGCCAGCTCATCGACAACTACCCGATCACGTGGGGTCCAGGCAAGGCGGAGATCGTGAACAAGTTCCTCAAGCCACTGTACCGTGGCAAGGCGCCTATCTACGGATCGGGTGACTCGAGCGGTGACTGTGACTTCCTCGACACGGTTCGCGATGGTATCGTCCACGTGAACAACCGTCTCAAGACCGACTGCATTGAGCTGTTCTACGAGAAGGCGTGCCAGTACTACGGCGGCAAGAAGGACTCGCTCAACAACCAGTACTTGCTCCAGGGCCAGGACAAGGGGTTTGGCTCGTGGATCCCAACGGGCTACACGACCAAGGACGGTGTCAAGTACACGGCCGGCACGGTCACGTACGCCAACTGCTCGAGCTACAACTTCCAGCAGTAGAAAGAAAGAGCCATCAGGATCTGTCGGAGCCCTTGGCCAAATACAACCCACGCGGTTGTCCTATCAATACATCTTGTGAGCTGTCTGTCGTTCCTTGATTGTGACTGCAAGAGGAGTCTTTGTTCACGACTGTGGCTATCGGCTGGCTCATACAACGTAGTACCAGCCGTGTGAAGATCGATCTTGAGCCGTTCATATCCACGATCCTCTGCCTCCGTAGAGATGGATCGGCAGCTGGGCGTGTCACTATCATACTGTTGGTAAGTCTCGTGGCTCCACACAGTCAAGGTCCCAGATGATACCTTGGTCTCAGTGCATTCGCTATCGGGATCATTTTCGACCACATAGCGACCTCAATGGGGCACCGGCTGAAGAGCTGTCCGCTACACAGGAACCATGGCGGTAGAGAGGTCTCGGCCACCACTTGTGGCCAACGCACGAGGCCCACAAGGATACGGCAAGTCCGCCCTGGGATCTACTAGTCTTCATTTTCCTACGCACTCGCTAAGCCGAACGCTCTATGATGATGTTCACCAAGCAAATCACCCTTGCTATCGCAGTTGTCGTCGCTGCTCTCTCGTCTTCGGCCGTGAATAGCGCGCCAATGCCGACGGGTGCATGGCCCACCAGCACAGGCACCGTCCAGTCGGCCAAGCCCATCGTCGTGGCCGCTGGCACTGTCTTCGACGGTAAGATGCAGACCTACGAGCGCTCCGACATCAAGTGCAAGGGCCAGACGGAGAGCAATTCCGACACGGCGGTGTTTCTCGTGGAGCCAGGAGCCACGCTCAAGAACGTGATCATCGGCAAGAACCAAATGGAGGGCGTCCACTGCGACAAGAGCGACTGCACCATCGAGAACGTGTGGTGGGACGATGTCTGTGAGGACGCGTTGAGCATCAAGGGCGGATCCGTCACCAGTATCGCGCGAGTGATTGGTGGCGGTGCACGCTACGCTGACGACAAAGTGATCCAGCACAACGGCGCGGGATCGGTCTCCATCGATGGCTTCTTCGCTGACGATGTCGGGAAGCTGTACCGGTCGTGTGGCACGTGCGGTGCCATCCAACGCTCCGTGTCTGTCTCGAACGTGTACGCCGTGAACCCTCAAGTCTCTCTCGTGACCGTGAACTCCAACTTTGGTGACGTCGCCACGCTGCGCAACATCTCGATCAAGTCTTCCAAGGCTAGTGTGGTCGTGTGTGGCAAGACGATCGGCACCAACGGAGGCGAACCGACGAAAGCAGGCAACGACGTGGACGGTAAAGTGTGTCAGTTCAACACAGGAGACGTCACCGTCAACGGGGTCGCTGTTCCAGGCGTGGCTGGGGCGACGCGCGAGGCTGTTGGATCGGAGGCAGCGAGTGAGGTGGGCAATGAGGCGGCAGCTCCTGCTACGGTCGGCCCAAGTACTGTGCTTGGCCAGGTCCAAGCACCAGCACCGTGGCCAGCTTCGGACAACCAAATCGCAGCTGCTTTGGTACTTGAACAGCTTCTTGCTCGTGCTGCTGCTCAGCCCCAAGCTGCTCCTCGCTCGTCCTTTGGCTTCGCACCAGATATGCAGCCTCAGGCCGGCAGTGACGTGGCCGTCCCCGAGGCAAATCCAGCTCTTCGCTCGAACGACAACCTCAGCAACTCGTTCGGCTTCGGCAACTTCGGCGTTCCAAACTCAGCGTAAGTCGATGGCTTCCGAGAAATTCAAGTCTGTGTGGCGTGGAGTCGTGTTGAGGCAAGTTTTATGAGTCAAAGCGAGAGAGAGTGTAGCCATGTCGTTTTACGGGAATTTTGTTTATACGTTATTGGTCCAAATACCCGTTATTTCTACCGTCTCGCATCTTGGAAATTGTGTCATGATGGCGATGACGAGCCACGGGAATCGCCGCGTGTATGCGACGCTGATTACGTCCGATAGCTACAGCATGGGCGTGGAAGCACTAGCCTATAGCCTTGTGAAGGCAAGTGCGCAGTATCCACTGCTTGTACTGCATACGCCGCAAGTTACAGCCGCGTGCGTGGCCAAACTGGAGCGTTTTTGTCAGTTGCTCGCTTCGCGCCTCCCCATTACGCTGCGCTGCGTGCCCGATATCGGCATCCCGCAGCTCACCGAGGTCGAGAAAGTGCATGTCCCTGGATGGGTCAACTCCGGCTACTCCAAGCTCAACATCTTCGCGCTGGAAGAGTTCGAGAAGATCGTCTATATCGATGCCGACGCCGTCGTGCTTCAAAACGTTGATGAGGTGGGTGGCATTTTAGATGTGATCATGATGCTAATTAGCCTTTGACAATACGGCCAACTTGCAGCTCTTTGAGCTAGAAACCAAGTTCGCGGCGGCCCCGGACGTGTTTCCTCCAGACCGCTTCAACGCTGGCGTGTTGGTTATCCAGCCGAGTCGAGAGCTCTTCGAGAACCTCATGGCCCACGCCAACACACTCAAGTCATACGACGGGGGTAGGCCCTCTGTAATCACCTATTCTCTACAATGCGCTTATATGTGTGTGTGCTGTAGGTGACACGGGCTTCCTGAACATGTTCTTCCCCGACTGGTTCCGATGGGATGCATCGTCGCGGCTTCCATTCGGCTACAACGCCCAGCGGACGATGTACTGGCTAGTGAACGAGAAGAATCCAGGCTACTGGAACGCGATCCAGCCACTCAAGATCCTCCACTTCTCATCGAACCCCAAACCATGGGAGGACGCCAAGCGCAAGGGCGATCTCGAGATCCTGTGGTGGCAATTGTACACCGAGGCGCGTTGCTCAGGCTTCATGTTTGGTTAGCTTAGGTTAGCTTCTCTTTTCTCTGATGACCTTTCCTGCGACGTGTGTCAGACAGCCCCATTTTGACCAATCAGGTGACGTGTATTGATGTGTGGTGAATTTGCTTGTGATTCCAAGAGCTCCGAATCGGAAAATCCAAGCGAAAATGGTGCTCGCGGCGCGTTTGCTGCGCGTCCATCGCGCTGTGGCGAAGGTGCGCGTGGCCTGTGGCAGCCAGATGCGACCGAGCTCTTCCGCGGCGGGCCCTCTCACCTCTAAGTTTGACGCACAGCCGCAACAACTCGGCGGCTCCGCGCAGCCGTACCGTGTCGTGTTTGGTGCGAAAGCCGCCGCTGACCACGTGGGCGCTATCGCGCGCAGCAGCGGCATCCACAAGATGCTGGTCGTGCGTGACCGTGACGCTGGCGCTGCGAGCCGCACGCAGTACATGGAGTTCCTGCTCATGCAGGCGGGCATCCCATGCTTCCAGTACACACTCAAGCGGGACTGCGCGACGCTGGAGGATATCGACGACGGTGTCGCGACGGCGCAGCGAGTTGGAGCGAACGGTGTACTCGCTTTCGGTGGTGGAGGTACGATGGATATGGCGCGGGCCATCGCTCTGGTGCTCACGAACGGAGAGTCGGCTGAAGCGTACGCTCGGGTGAGTTGAGTCTGGCGGGTAAACCGAATGATAGAGGTTGTGTACTAATACTTGGGTTCTTTTCTATCACTAGGGCAACATGGGCGACGACCTCGAGGCTCCAGCTCCGCTGATTATCGTCCCGACAGCCAGTGGATCAGGTGCTGAGGTGTCTACCCAGGCGCTTGTACTGGACGAAGACGGAGAAGTCAAGCAGTCGTTTTCTACAATCCCGATCATCGCCGAAGCGGTTATTATCGACCCGATGCTCGCGCTCAGCGTGCCGATGCACCAGACGATTCAAGGCGCACTCACAGCACTAGGCCAGTGCATTGAATCGTACTTGCTTGGCTGCAACGACCCAGAAGCTGAAAAGCTTGCACTCGAGGGCATTGATCTCATTGCCTCGGCGTTGGCCCAGCCATTAGTGGAAGGCAAGGTCAACCTGAAGGATGTCGCGTTCCGAGAGCCGCTTGCCTTGGGCAGCTTGGCTAGCGGCCTGGCTGCTAACGCATCGGGCTACGGAGCAGCTCACTCGATCGCGGTGGCGATGGGTGGCGTGTCCGATCTGCCGCATGCCCAGATCGCCTCCGGCTTCATGCCATTCGTTTTCGATCGGTACTCATCGTTGGCCGAAGAAAATGAAGGCGAGGAGTTCTTCGACGAGTTACGGGAAAAGCTTGAGCGCGTGAGCGACCGTCTGACGACTGCCAGTGGTTTCCAAGGTCAGTCAGTGGCCGCGTGGCTGCGGTATGTCGCCCAGCGCTTTGCGTTGCCTGACACCTCTGCGTTGGAGCTAGACGAGTCTCTGATCAATGGACTCGTGGAGCGCACCTCGCAGCGCCTTGATGAGACCATGGTCGGTCGCAAGGAGGACTCGATCCTGGAGAAGGACGACATCCGCGCGATCGTCGACAGCGCTGTGACTGTGGCGGAGACGCCTGTGAAGAAGAGCGACGAGAAATGAATAGACACAGTGCATACTACCACGAAGAAACACATGTGAATGTTCGAAAATGGTATGTTGCACGTTACTGGCACTCATAGATACAGACGAGGACTACTTGATCAACTCCCTCCCCCCTCT
>JAADXI010000047.1:0-52969 GCA_023337615.1 Pythium brachiatum | reverse complement strand
TACTGTGCAAAACGATAACCGCTTGAACTAGGTAGGCAATCAAATCGTAAAGGACAGCGTTTGTTCGTCCCACAGATCTTAGAAATTGATAACAGACTCATGGACTTTTGTGTGGGTCCCACAAAATACGGCCAACACTCATTTACCGTTATTTGACTTATGTTCATGATGCCAACAGCACATTCTACAAAATGCAGGACTCAAATGATGCTTCATCTCCCGATCGAGTCGCTTTTGTCTCTCTACAGCTCACCACCGCCTGCCAGGTTTCGATCTACCCGACGACGATTTCCGCTTGAGGAGTGGTCTCGTCGCGGCGCCACTCGACGTCGCCGGCCCGAAACCAAACAACACGCTGGCAGCGTTCCGCTCCGCATCGAGCTGCTTCTGCACCGCGGGGTCTCGTGCGGCTGCCACACTCAGCACCAACTGCAGTGCATTAGCATCGCCCACACTGCAAAGCTGCTCTCGAAGTACAGCGACATTGATCACTTCCTCAACACGTTTGGCTGTGAATAGCATCTCAACGAGGTCACGGAATCCACTGCGTGCTGCAGCGACGATGGCTGGAAGCATGGCCATCGTGGTGGTATCCACGCCACTGCGTGGGCTGAGCATGTAGGTTACAGCAGGCACGGAGCCCGCGCCAGCAGCGATTATGAGTAGTGTGTCATGGAGTGCTGGCCGCTGCTGAACGAAGAGCTGGAGCAGTGACAACGCCCATCCAAAGCGATCGTCAGTAGAGCTGCGGACGCCCCCGCAATGGGATTCGATATCTTCGTGAGACTGGGCTAATGCATCAGCCAACACGTCCATGAACACATTGTCGATATCGTCGTCGAGTTGATCAAACAGAAACTGCACCGCGGTCATTCGACTTTTCCGAAGGATCTTCCGGATCGATTCCTCAGAAACATCCCGAACGCCGAGCTCAAAAAGCGCTTGCACGTCGTCGAGTTGGCCGCTTTCGATGAGGTTATTGAGCTCGTGGGTCGTGAGCTCAGTGAGCGCGAGGTCGTGGTGGAGAAAGCCGACGAGATCATACATACCGGTATATATGATCTTCGAGACAAACGAGGACGACAGGAGATTGGTGTGTCGAGCCACAAGGCGGGAAGTGAGCACGGGATCATCGGCTGCCTTGATCATCCGGACTTCGTGCGGCTCTAACAGCTTGCTGGGTTCATACTGGATATCAGCAAAGCTCGCGACTGCGTCAGGATTTGGTTGGTGGCCTTCACGCAGTAGAAAGCGAATGAGCTTGGGCTCGATGCACGGCGGTGCGTGCTCGAGCACGATGCGTTCGGTGTAAAACTCATCCTCGTTCATCAGCAAGAACTGTGCGGTTTCCATGTTCTTTGCGACTCGCAGAGCTTCAATAGCTGTGGCTTGTGTGCGTTTTGGGTGGAGTCGTTCCAGAATGTCCACATCACCGGCTTCAGCAACGACCACAAATGCATCATCACAGTACTCATCAAGATGAAGCTCGAGGAGAATACTCAGATCATCTCCTCTCGCTTGCTCCACGACGTGTCGAAATGTTGAGCCTAGGGCCTGGGGAGCGAACTGCCCAGCATCCATCAATAGCGACGCGATCATTGCGTTGTCCAGTCGTAGAGCGAGGTTGAACAGTTCCAAAAGCTCGTGGTGCAATTTCGTGGAGCTCTTCCAGCCGTCGATACACAGAGGCAGTAACATTCGGACGATCGACGGGCGGTTTGACTCTACGGCAGCTTGGAGCCCTAGGAGAAGCGTAGCGGGGTCTTGGGCCACGAACGGGAGCACCAGCATGATGATCTGGTCCGACCGCTTATTGCAGAGTAGCTCAAAGCTGAGAGTAGCCGCGCGTTGGCGTGCGTTGACCTCGTGGTCAGCGTGAGCCCACAGCAACTGCACCACAGCGTCAGCAGACGCGGCCTCGGAACGCAAGGATATCGAGAGCCGTCGCTCGTCGATGATTTCATTGCACTGGTCTCGGAAGTACACCACAATGTCCACATGGGCACCCTCGATGGCCACGTCCATGGCCTCTGAGGTGCCCAACGTCAAGCCTTCCAGTGACCTCAGTAGCTTGATGGCTTCGAGTCGACCGGCACGCGCCGCACACACCATCGTTCTGTCTGTGAACTTCCCTAGTCGGTACTTGTGGCACACCCGCAACACGTCCACATGACCCCAGTGAGCAGCGTCGTTCACAGCGTATTCTGACATCGTGCGGCCACTTTCAGGAAAGTTTAGATAGAGCCACTCGACGATCTCAGACCAGCCACAGCGCACGCCCATTGCCAGAGTGTCTGGACACCGAAGAAAGTACGCTGGGTGTCTCAAATAGCGAGCGTGGAGCCACCGTAGAAAGTCGAGGCGGCCTTCACACGCGGCGAGGTGCATGGACAGGAAGAAGCTGGTCTCCGGCTTCATTGCGACCTCCTGGTCGAGCAGACACGCCGTGTAGAGCATCTGCAGCGCGTGGAGATCTCCGAAAATGATCGCGTGGTGCACGAGAACCCCGCGAATACACTCTTTGTTGGCGGGGTCGCCTACGACTCTCTGTCTGTACTCGGCGACGAATGCGCTGGGGCTTTCCTGGTACGAGCCGATATGTTCCATGAGCGAGCGGTTCGTGAGCACGGCCGCCGCCGAGCCTGTACTTGCTACCACGTGCTCTGGACTGTCTGGCGGTGTTGTGCTTGGAGAGAACTGCAGCTGCGTGAGATCCGCGCTGATCATATCGACCTCGGCCATCGGTTCGTTGGGCTCGGCCACAATAAACGACTGCTGGTTCTGGAGCCACACCACCAGCGCTTCAAACCCTTGGTCTCGCGCGAGCCGCTTCATGCGACGGAAGATCTGCGCGGCTCGTTGGTCTTCTGGCGACTGGAAAAACTTGGCAAAGTGCGTCTCAATGAACTCGGTATCGCCGACTGCCGCTGCTGTGAGGAACACGTCGCCATTGTCGTGGAGCAACTCCGGGTCTCTCTTAAACAGCTCCAGTTCAGACCGCGGCAGTGTAGAGACTTGAGCGATACACACACAGTCGTGGATCGCGAGCCGCAGTTGCAGCATGGGCGGCGTCTCCGTGCCGACGCTGCGCCAGGACCGCAGCGTCGTGGTGGCGCGCGCCGCCTGCAGGAACAGCGCGCGGCGGTGCGCGACGCCCGGCACCAAGTCCACGCGGTCGGTGTCGGGCAGAATGGTGCGCACAGACTGGCTGATCTGCAGCAGCTTGTGCGGCATCACTGGCGTGGGTGATTCCTCGTGTGAGAATGGAGACTGCAATCCTGCGCACTGGAGCAAGCGGCGTGTTCGTGCCTGCGTGCGGCCTCATTTACAGTATGTTCAGCGTCGATTTGCCGCTGCGAAGGGCTGATTTCCCCGTGATAGTGACATGATTAGGATCTGAAAACATAATTATCCTGGTTAAGGGGCGCTGTTTTGGGATCCAAAATGGAGGGCGTTTCTGCGTAAATCAGGTTTTGTTTTGTTTTCAAAAGCGATCTTTTCTTTCGAGATTGTGTGACGTGTGCAGAGAGAATGGGGCACGAGACAACCCTCTCTCATCTCCTGGGATGGTGAACATGCTCGTTGCTTCGAAGATGACGACGCGACGTCTCCTCGAGGACGCCTAAAGAGCGGTTGCACGCAGCAGGATAGTGTATATTCGGATGTTCCAGTTATTGTATAGAGATAGATGGCTTCACGTGGAGACCTGTATAGCTGCTGCTAGAAGCGTGGATCAAACGCGACGGTCGATGCCTGGGTTCGCCAGGGCAAAGCAAACGCATACACGGGGGGGGGGCTTCATCAATGCGCACCGCTGGAGGATCACACAGACGCTTAGGCTGAGAGGCTCACGCCTGACATTTTGCCCGTGAACCGGCGCTGCAAGGCGGCGTGGCTGATTCCGTTGCGCGGGCGCGCGCCGCCGCGGTTGTTTAGCGACGGGTTTTCCGCGACGCCGCTCTCCGTCGACATCAACGCCTGCATGACGTCCTTGCAGGCCGAGTTGAGCTCGTCCTTGTTCTTGATCTTGCGGTACATGTCCAGGCACTGCTTGGCCGAGTAGGTTTCTTCAACAGAGCTCATGACAGATAGAAGGATGGGGTGGATGGATGCGTTGGGAGAGCTTGAGAATTGCAGAGTGAGCTACGGGATCGACGCTGAGCAGGGAGCTGCGAGCGAGCGGAGGGGACTCGTGGGAGGGGAGGAGGTGGAGAACAGAGTGAGGGGAGATCAGTTTTTGGGCAGATCCACATGGTTCAGCTCTGAAAAGTGGGAACTTCAACCGTGGAACACAGCGGAAGTCCGTCCAAAAAAGAAGGTTTTCTGGCGGTGGTTTTATCAGGTGGAGGAGCAACTTCAACAGAGGAGCGGAGAACAGGTTGTGATTGGCGGACGTTTTAAGATTCCACCAATCACATCCTTCGAATTGGATTTATGCTCCACTCGGTAACCAACCGAGTCTCGGTTGGTTTGCTCAATCAACAGAGGAGCTGCCCGTGGAATCGGCGCAATCGCAAGAGAAAGCGTCGGACCAATCTAATGGAGTGCTGACGGTCATGAGAAGCGAGAAGCAGAGGTGGTCACCGACTTCGATTGCCATCGTGGCGCGATGGAGATGTTCGAGAAGGATCTCCATGCGATCTGGTGTCGTCACTCGCATGCGTCACAACGAGTGGCGATCGGAACAAAACGCAGAGCAGGACTATTTCAGCCAATAGAATATTTTACAAGTGATTTCTGATTTGATTGGCTATAATTCTACTCGCGACCCTTGAAGATCGCATGGAGTGTCCGCTCAAGACGACGCCGAGCGATCGACGCCACGCACAGCCAACGCCAAGGTGAAGTACTGGCGGTGGCGTAGGAACTGCGATGAGCACAGCCAAGCATGTTGAGGACAAGCCGGATCTGGAGGCCAAGTCCAAGCTGCAGGTGCTAACCCACAAACCAGAGCGGAGACAGTTGCTGCTGAGTGGGAAGAGCTCACGTTGTTTGAACTGTGTTGGCATTGACACAGGCGCCCGTGAAGATCAAGCGCCGCGACTCAAGCGATGCCAAGGTGTGTATAGTGTCGACCTCTGTGTGATAGTTATTGTGGTCTGTGACTGAGATGGTTGCGTCTGTGTTGGACAGACGATCGCAGCTGCGCTGCCCAAGCAAGCAGCGCCAAAGGAAGAGAAGCGCAGGTGAGAGAGTACGGTATGGACACTGAGATGAAGACGCATCTAACAATTGCATTGATGTTGTTTGAAGCCCGTCACACACAGGAGAAGGAGGTGAGGACAAGGGACCGGGGACTCGTCCTGCTAGCAAAGAATCTAAGCTGAAGCCGCCGGAGGTGATCGCCAAGCGGACGTCGATCACCGCCGCGACGTCATCAACCAGCTCCAAGGCAACTGAACCGACCCGCAAAGTTCCTCCGCCACCTGAAAACAAGCATGGCTCCTTCCATGGCGTGATGTCTCAGGGATCGTCGTCTCACTTAGCACGAGCGGACAGTAAGTCGGGCCTCTCACTGCACAAAGTTCGGAGTGTGCAGTCTCTCGCGAACGAGATCCGTCGAATTCGATCGTTGAGAACGGACCCAGAAGACCACAAGCACCAGCCTCCGCCAGTGAAGCCCAGTCGCACACGACAGGCTCCTCCACCACTGCAACAGCAGCAGCCGTCGCCTCCACTTGCCGACGACAAGAAGTCGACTGTGAGCGAGAAGAAGCCTGAGAAGAAGCCCAGGTAAGATGCCAGTTTGAATTGATGCCGTGAAGATTTTGAACTGAACTACAACGTTTTTGACAGTCTGAGGTCGAAAATCAAGCTGGAGATTGCGGAACCCACGACGATCGAAGAGCAGAATGCACTGGCAGCATTGCCCGGATGCCAACAGACCCAGAGCCCCACAAATTTGAGACTTGGTTCTCCTATGAGTGGTGGCAGCTCTACGGGGAAGAAAGGGATCAACCGCAACCAGTTCACGCAAGCTCTTGGGATGAACTTCCAGCTCGATCTCCACCAGACCGAGACGCGGTTGGACAAGTCATTCGACCTGACCGAGTCCGGGACGTTCGACGCTGTGGACTTCCAGATCAAACAAACAGGCATCACTCGTTCACCAGATCGCAGCGGCAATAATGCAGACAGCACTGCCAAGCCCAACGCCAAGAAGCACCTGATCAAGTTTGGCGTGCTGGGTCGTGGTGCGAGTGGCGTCGTCCACAAGGCACTCCACGTTCCATCGTTGTTGCTGGTCGCAGTGAAGGTGATTCCTGTGTTTGAGAACGAAAAGCGCCATCAATTAATTGCGGAGCTCAAGACATTGTACAACAATCTCTCGACGCTTTCGGATGATTCCCGTGCATCAAAAGCCGTCGCGTGTCCAGAGATTATGTGCCTATACGATGCGTTCATGAACCCAAACGAAGGCAACGTGTCCATCGTCGTCGAGTACATGGACGGAGGCTCTCTCCAAGACATTGTCGAGACTGGTGGCTGCAAATCGGAGAGCGTGTTGGCCAGTATCTCGTACCGTGTGCTCAAGGGGCTCGCGTTCCTACACAGCACGCACCAATTACACCGTGACATCAAGCCCAGCAACTTGCTCATCAACCACTTCGGCGAAGTCAAGATCTCGGACTTTGGGATCGTGCGAGAGATGGAGAACTCAATGGCCAAGGCTACGACGTTTGTGGGCACGCTCACGTACATGTCGCCTGAGCGGATCGCCAGTGAGGAGTACTCGTACAACTCGGACGTCTGGTCTTTCGGACTGTCGATCATGACCTGCGCGTTGGGCAAGTTCCCCTACGCGTCCAAGGGAGGCTACTGGGAGCTGCTTCACATGATCCGCAATGAACCGGTACGTCTCACCCCACGATATGTTGGTTTAAGGGTGATCTATCAACTGTGTGCGTGTATTTGGCAGCCTCCGTCCCTTCCAGAGGGCGAATTCTCAGCTACGTTCCGAGATTTTGTGGACAAGTGCTTGAAGAAAGACCAGAACGAACGCTGGAGCGTCAAGCAACTGCTGCAGCACAACTTCGTGCGTCAATTCAGCGAGCGTGTTCAGGCGTTGCCATCCTCTGTTGATGATATTGACGAAGACGCCGAGCCTCGCACTGCATCAGGCGACTGGTCCAAGGGCCGAGACGGCGACGACGCCGAGAGCGACGAGACCAAAGTGCAAGTGGAGCTGGACGAGATCGTCCAGAAAGTATGCGAGTACTACATGAAGGACGCCAAGGAGCTGGTGCTGGACCAGGCCTACTCGCTCCACGATATCGCGGCATGGATCCAGCAACTGCCTGCGATGCAAAAGCTGTACGTGAGCTCTGGCACTCCGTCTCCTTCTTGGAACTGATAGGTGCTTGCTCTTGGTTGTAGGAAACTCGCTCGATTTGCCGACCAAATCGGAGCCAAGCGCCGAGTCGTGTACGCCAAGTTCCACGACGCGATGAACGAGCTGCTGCAGGACATCCACGACGCGTACTTCAATGACGACGTCAAGGACAGCAAATAGAACAGAGACACCACTGCTGTCTGCAGTCTTCGACTGATCCATTCTTCAAAAAATAAAGCACAACTTATAATTTACCGACCTCGCTTCTTTTGTCTCCATCGACCGCTCACATGACCGCGCACGCGTTCGCATCGTCACCGCGTCTTTTCTCCGAGCTTGAATTCCGCGACGTTCGTCGGAACGTGAAGTTCCGCCGCAAGTACCCGATCACGAGACGGTTTTCTTTGCGCAGAAGCTCGTACGCGTTCAGGAGCGAGGTCGTTTCCTCGGGACCTGGGTTCATCATCACACGCTCGCTCGCCACTTGGACTCGGAAGGCGGCCTTCGAAACGCGCATCGCGGCCACGTACGCTGACGAGCCCTTGAGTGAATGGCTTTCACGCCGCAGTATCAAGAAATTCTTCGAGACATAGGCAGTCTCGATCCGTCGCATGTATTCCTCGCACACAGATGCGTACTTCTCCAACAGACTGAAGAAGAGAGCTTCGTCTCCACCGCATTGTTCGACACCAAGCGCGTAGTCGATCGGGTCCCCGTCTGGAATCGGAATTTCTTCTGGTGCGAGGTTTGATGAGAACGACGGAGGACCGGACGCGCCAGCAGCATAGGCAGAGATCGGTTCGGTAACCGGAACAGCGACTTGGACGGCTTCCACGACAACCGAAGCTGCTTCGTTCATATCGGACTCGGGTTGGCGAGTAAAGTCGGTCAGCTTGGGCTCCGAGATTGAGTCACCTCGATCCGAGATGCTAAGGAAGCTGCTGCTATTGTTGCCGTCTTCGAAAGCTGAACTGAACGAAGACTGCGTCTCGTCCACTGTTTGCAACGGCGCCTCGATGAAAGGTAGCTGGAGGCGTTCGTGACTCAGCTCAGCGACGCTCTCAGAGTCGGACACCTCGCCCAGCGTCAGGTTGATCGCATCAGCTAAAGAGTTCCCACTCTTACTCTCACTGAGCGCAGACATCGTGAGCATCGAGTCCGATACAAGAGTCGGAAGATGGCCGCCTTCGCGCCCAATCATCATCGGATCTTCCAGCTCCAAATCGGAGATTGCGCGTGTGAGGTCCAGCTCCTCATTGTGCGTAGATGCAGGCACCAATTTGGCCGTGTTGCTCTCAGCGAAGGGATCGCCATCGTCGGAGAACACGCTCGCGTCGCGGTTAGATGCTTTCATACTCGCGTAACGAACTCGCATCCACTGCCGCACGGCAGCGAGTAGCCCAGCCTTACCGATCGGCTTGACAATGAACTCGTCCATTCCAGCGTCGAGACACTTCCTACGATCGCCACTCATAGCGTACGCCGTGAGTCCGAGAATCGGGATCCGCGGTAGTCCGTTTTCCAGTTCAAACATGCGGATGCTGCGGGTCGCAGTGTACCCGTCCATGATCGGCATCTCGCAATCCATGAGCACCAGGTCGTAGCTTTCGTGGTGTTCGCGATACGCATCAAACGCGTCACGTCCGTTTTGTGCCCATTGTAAGAGGTGGTTGGCCTCGGTGAAGAAGCACTTGACGACTTCCCAGTTGAACTCGTTGTCCTCGACCACCAAGATCCGTGCATGCGTAGGAACCGAGTCGAGAGACACGTCTGCAGGAACGGCAACGGGGAAAATCTGCTGCTCCACTGCAAGCACGTCATCGACGCGATCGACCAGCACCGTGAAGAAGAACTCCGAGCCATCCGTGAGAGAGCTTTCGACGTCGATCTCTCCGCCCATCAGCTCCACAAGCTGCTTGCAGATAGCGAGGCCGAGGCCAGAGCCCGTCGGGTTGTTCTTGCGCGTACGATCGAGCTTGGTGAAGAGCGAAAACAAGCGACCCTTGTCTTCGCTATCCATGCCGACGCCCGTGTCTGTGACTGTGAACAGAAGTCTCACACTTCCCTTCGGCACGGCTTGCATAGGCGACAGCTTGCACTCCACTGTGATCGAGCCGTCGTTCGTGAACTTGATGGCGTTTGACAGCAAGTTGAGGAGCACTTGCCGGAGCCGACTGACGTCTCCAATCACATACTGCGGGATATTCGGCGCGCAATTCAGGATCAGCTTGACACCCTTCTCTTTTGCCTTGAATTTGAAGATCTCGATCACATAATCCAGCAGCTCCTGCACCTGGAATGGGTCTTTCGAAATCTCCAAGTGGCCTGCTTCGATCTTGGACAAGTCCAGGATGTCGTTGATCAGGTTCAGCAGCAGCGAACCGGAGACGTACGCCATGTGGACATAACGCTGAGGCACTTTCTCCAGCTTTTGCTCACGCAGCAACTCCAGCATGCCAAGCACACCGTTCAGAGGGGTCCGCAACTCGTGGCTGAACGACGCGAGGAAAGTAACCTTTGCAGCTTCCATGTGCTTCTTCGCTGTGTAGTCTTGGCCGACACCGATGACCCCACGGCAGTTGCCATGCATGTCTTTCTTGCTGGACGCGTTCACGAGCAGCAAGATGGATCGCCCATCTTTCGTTGTCATCGGCAGTTCCATTTCGCCGACATCGATACCAATCAGAGCCGAGTTGAGAGCCTTCCGCACCGCGAAACGGCTCTCCGGCGTGATGAATTCGTCGACTAGTGAGCGGCCATCCACTTCCTTCTTACTCCACCCGGTGATTTCATCGATCTTTTGGTTCCACTCGTTGATACAGCCGGTAGTGTCTACGCCAAAGATCGGTGCATTGGCTGTGTCGATCAGTCGAAAGTACTCGTGCTCTTGCGCGACACGGTCCGTGATGTCCTGGCCGATACCAACGACTCCAATGATGTTGCCGTGGAAATCCATGCGAGGCGTCGCGTTCAGCAAGATCTCAATCTTGGTGCCGGGACGGGTGATGAGTGGGAACTCGAAGTTCGCAGAGTGGATACCCTTCAGAGCGTTGGACAACACCCTGGCAACGAGAGGACGGAATTCCGGAGATATGAACGTCTCGACGAGGTTCTCACCCATCACTTCGGCCGTCTTGTACTGGGTGATTTCGGCAGCTTTCTTGTTCCAAATGTTCACGCAAAGGTTGTGATCCACACCAAAGATCGGCGCGTTCGCCGTGTCGATCAGGCGGGAATACTCTTCTTGCTGTGCGATTCGATCCGTCAAATCTTGGCCAATGCCGACCATACCGACGATCTTGCCGTGCTGATCAAAGCGCGCGGTGGCATTCAGCAGAATCTTGACTTCTCTTCCCGACTTGGTGATGAGCGAGACTTCAAAGTTGGATTCCTCGTCGCCGTGCAAAGCTTTCGCGAGCACATTGGCGGCATCCTCACGGTTGCCTTCGGAGATATAATTGTCGACGAGCTTCTCTCCGAAGACTTCGTCCCGAGTGTACTGCGTGATGTCGGCGGTCTTCTGGTTCCAAATGTTCACGCATCCATTGACATCCACACCGAAAATCGGAGCGTTCGCCTTCTCGATCAAGCGCGCGTACTCTTGCTCTTGCGCGATACGTTCGGTAATGTCTTGACCAATACCCACCATGCCCATGACCTTGCCATGCTCGTTGAACCGTGGTGTCGCATTCAACAGAATCTCCACACGGCGGCCTGCCTTCGTCATCAATGGAAACTCGAAGTTCGCTCGTTCAACGCCCGATAAAGCTTCGTTGAGCACGCGCCGCACGGCATCCTTGTAGTCGTCCGTGATGAACTCCTCCACAAGGTTCTTGCCCATGACCTCGGACGGTGCAAACTTGGTGATGTACGCGGCCTTCTTGTTCCAGATATTCACGAGACCTTCTTCATTGACACCAAAGATCGGCGCATTGGCTGTATCGATCAAGCGAGCGTATTCCTGCTCCTGCGCGATACGTTCTGTGATATCTTGACCGATGCCGACAACACCAACGATTTGGCCGTGCTCATTGTAACGAGGAGTTGCGTTCAGCAAGATCTCAACGCGACGGCCAGAGCGCGTGATGAGCGGGAAATTGAAGTTTGCGGCCTGCACGCCGTTCAACGCCTGCGAGAGAACCAAGCCGACCGCGAACCTGTACTCTTCCGAGATGAAATGCTGCACCATGTCTTTGCCCATCACGTCCTTGGGCTCGCGCTGCGTGATCTCCGCGGCCTTCTTGTTCCAAATGTTCACCAGCCCCAGCATATCCACTCCAAAGATGGGAGCGTTCGCCGTATCGATCAGTCGACTGTATTCCTGTTCCTGGGCGATACGCACGGTGATATCTTGGCCGATGCCGACAACACCGATGATGTCTCCCTTCTCGTCATAGCGAGGCGTCGCGTTCAGCAACAGCTCCACACGACGTCCCACACGCGTGATCATCGGCAGCTCAAAGTTGGCCGTCTCGACTCCCTGCATTGCCTTGTTCAGCACCTCACTCACCTTGGCCTGGTAGTCTGGCGGGATGAATTCTTCCACGAGCTTGGAGCCGAGTACATCGATCATCGAATACTCTGTGATCTGCGCAGACTTTTTGTTCCACGTGTTCACACGGCCTTCAATATCAACACCAAAGATCGGGGCATTCGCAGTGTCGATGAGCCGCGAATACTCCTGCTCTTGGGCGCGACGGTCCGTGATATCCTGGCCGATACCCACGACACCAACGATGTTTCCGGTCTGGTCGTAGCGCGGTGAAGCGTTCAGCAAGATATCCAGCCGCCGACCAGTCTTGGTGACCAGCGGAAGCTCAAAGTTGGAGGTCTCTTCGCCGCCCATGGCCTTGACCAGCACAGTGTGCAGACTATCTCGAAACTTGTTGGAGGTAAAGTTGATCATATCCTTGCCCAGCGCGTCATCGGTCGTGTACTCGGTGATTGCTGCTGCTTCGCGGTTCCACATGATGACCTTGTACTGCGAGTCGATAGCAAAGATCGGACCTTTGACGGTGTCCACCAGTAGATTGTACTCCTTCTCCAGCACGACTCGCTCCGTAATATCCTCGCCGATTCCGATCACGCCCACGACGTTTCCCTTCCAGTCCAAACGCGGCAGTGCATTCAGCAGCAGCTCCACTCGGCGTCCGCTTTTGGTGACCATCGTGAACTCGTAACTCGCAGTCTCCACGCCCTGAAGTCCACGCTGCAGCACCACCTCCACATGATCGCGAGAGTTCTCCGCGACCATTGTCTTCGTCAGCACTGCTCCAATGGCTTCCTCGCTCGTGTACTCGCTGAGATCTTGGGCTTTGCGGTTGAACACCGTGATCCGGCCTTGTGCGTCGACTGCAATACACGGCGCGTTGGCCGCGTCCAGGATCCGGTGGCGCTGGAGCTCCACGTGCTTCTCGTAAGTCACGTCTCTTCCCAGCCCCACGATCGCCACTGGCTCACCGTCCGCTGTGCAGTAGGCCGTGAAGCTCATCACCATCTCGACAAACACCCCGTCTCGGACCGTCTTGATGCGTAGCCGTTCTTCTCGGATCCAGCTCTGCGGGTTCTCCTCCGTCTCGATCTCTTCATGGATATTGGCCATCGCACAGCCATCCACGACGATCTCCGCCAGCGATTTCTGCAGCCGCTCGCCCTTATCTCGCTCCGTGATCCGCGCCATGCGCTTGTTCCACAGCAACACAGAGCCGTCCAGCGCCAACACCACGGCCGGCGCCGCTGCGCGGTGCAGCATGTGCACCACGGACCGCGGCAGCAGCGCGTCCACCGCCGACGCCCTCGAAGACGGCATCTCGCGACTGGGCTTTTTCTTTTCGTCACTCGCTTCCTGTCGTGTACTCCGCCACAACACCCAAGTCTCAAGTCGCCACAAGGGTGTGCGCGTAACGGTATCGACGGAGACGAGGCGAGTTCACGTGCGTGCGTCGGCGTGTCCAGCGGCGCGTACTTTAACCGCTGCTTCACCCACTCACAATCCTCTTGGCTCGATCGCTTCGCCCCACTGGATCGGAATGGAATAGAAGCAACGCGCTCGCGTGCCGATCGGATCTGCCTGTTCGCGACTGCTCCGCGTGCGCTCGCGTGCCGATCGGATCTGCCTGTTCGCGACTGCTCCGCGTGCGCTGGCGTGACGATCGGATCTGCCTGTTCGCGACTGCTCCGCGTGCGCTGGCGTGACGGGAACCCCTGTCAGTCTGCTTGCTGCACCAGGGACCGCGTTGTATATGAAACCTTCCTCTCCTCCCTTGATCCTTTGAGGCTGTTGGTGTTGCTGTTTTTCGATGGATGTAGGTACCGAGCTGTAATACTTCGACGGAAAGTACGGCGGCACTTCTGCTGCTTGACGCGGAGTCGCTATTCCGCCAGGAGACGTGCACCTGACTTGCGTGCGAGCGGTGGGAAATGGCCGGTAAGATGGTCCGCGAGTGTGCTGTGGTGAGCCGACCGAAGAGGCGTGCGTGGAGCTGCCGCGGCGCGAGATCCACAGTATGTATCTCGCTGCAGCTTGTGTGTGCGTCGGTTCTTCTTGGTTGGGCTTCTTGGCTCGGGACAGGGTTACACATACGTATCGATGAGGGTTACTCATACTGTACGTCCGGACCTGTCAACTGGATACCAGTATATCCATACTGTACCCGGGATACTTGTCCCGTACTGTTACTTGCTGTTCCGTTCATTTTCTACGAGAGCAAAAAACCCGCGGATTTCTATATTTTTCTATATTTTTCTACCAATCGAAACGATTCTCAGAGGTTCGCGTCTTGATATATAGCCAATCAAGAATAGTTTCATGACGAAAGTGAGCCTGGATTGGATGACACCCGGTGACCAAGTCCTGCCGGGGTTACGTTCGGATACGGAAAACAAGGGTTACGCTTGCCATCATCTTCCACCTGGTTGGTCACTCGGGATTGGATTGGATGGAAAGGAGAAAGTGAAATTACATTTCACGCTCGTAATTTAGAACTATTTACCGTTCGGTCGCGTCTTATTCCTCATTGAGCAACTGTAGGCGTCCGATTGATTTCCACAGCTTCACCCTTGAAGTCAGCGCAGTGTTGACTTTGTGTCACCTGCCACATGCCGCAGCCTGCAGACAAGTTGTCACTTGTAGACGATGTTGCCACTGATATCTGTGGGCCGAATGGTTGTTCAGCTTAGGTAGGTCGTATATGCGTTTGCTGTATCCATCTACAGAGAGTTTAGATTGCACCTAACGTCTGCAAGCTACATGAGGTGTACGGTAGGCACACGGTTGATGTGGCCATGCGTTCAGGAATGCATCGATGTTAGCAAGGCTGCAAGAAGGGGGCAAGTGACGCAGGGGACAAAGGCGACAAGATGGCTAAGGGTGGTTGCAAGTTCACTGATCCAAAGGACCGAACGGTAAATAGTTGTAAATTACGAGCGTGAAATGTAATTTCCCGATGGAGAATGATGGGAGGAAGCACGCGCGGGTGAATGAGACTGCCACGATGTGTGAACGGCTATTGCCTACTTACGACTGGAGGCATAGGTGATGGTGGGCTGATGTTCAACACGCGCTGCGTCACACACATGATCGCTGCCGGCCGTGACGAGCAACACGGATCACACCACCGACTCATCAGCGAGAAACAGAGGGAGATGCACGCGAACGACACAGCATTGAGCGACCAAATTAAAATGCGCTACAGTACTCTAGCAGCAGCCGCTGTTGCCGCTCTTCTCCGACTTGCCGCCGGCTTCCAGCTTGCGACCGCGACTGCGCGGCGCCGTGTTGGACAAAAGCGCCGGGTTCTCGAGGATCTACAGGAATAATATCCCATTCGAATAGGATGAGTACCCTTGATGAGAGATATACAATGATTTGAGGGGAGAAAAGAGCAAAGCGTACCTTCTGAACAACCTCGTTGAAGACCTGCTGGATGCCAATGCGCGTCTTAGCGCTGCTTTCCACAAAGAGCATGCCCTTTGAGCGCGCCCAATCCTCCGCTTCCTTTCGGCTCACGACGCGCTCCTATTTTCATAACGGCCGACATTTTCGTGAGATACTTGCACACCGCAGCAAGCACGAGATCGAACAAATCCTACCTTGTCGATCTTGTTGCCGACGAGAAGCTTGACGACGTCGCGGCCGCCTGCGGGGCTGTATACCTCGACTTCTTGCAGCCAGAGGTCCAAGTTCTCGAACGTGTCGCGTCGAGAAACGTCGTACACTACAGTAATGTAATGTAGCCATTCCATCGCAACATCAGTTTCACGTGGTCCATTCGCATGGGAAATTACAACACCAACGTACCCAGCACGATGCCCTGTGCGCCGCGGTAGTACGAGCTCGTGAGTGTGCGGAAGCGCTCCTGACCAGCCGTGTCCCAGATCGTCATCTTGATCTTTCGTCCGTCGACCTGCATCATCTTGACCTTGAAATCAACTCCTACAACAATCGCCGCACGGAAACACCACCACATCAGCATCACAAATGCTATCCCCGTGCTCATAACCGCACCAGTCTACATACCAATAGTGCTCTGGAGGTTGTCATCGAACGTGTCGTCTGTGAAGCGCAGGAGCATGCTGCAAATTCAAGTCCAATCGCGTCACTACGTATCGCCCACATCATCATCCCAATTCAGCAGATCCACGCACCTGCTCTTGCCGACACCCGCATCGCCGATGAGCAGCAGCTTGAAGAGATGGTCGTAGCCTTCCAT
Organism: Pythium brachiatum; assembly: GCA_023337615.1. Taxonomy (NCBI): domain Eukaryota; phylum Oomycota; class Peronosporomycetes; order Pythiales; family Pythiaceae; genus Pythium; species Pythium brachiatum. The sequence goes on along the minus strand of JAADXI010000047.1, from coordinate 36,925 downwards.
TGTATTTGTCTAGACTATCCACACAAACAGATCAATAACCCCGTCCGCATACGCGAGATTCCTCTTCCGCAAGCTATTTCGCATCCATCTTCGCATTTCGCACCTTGTGAGAACGCTCGTTCTCTGGCTCCTTCGGAAGTCTTGAGGCACAGAGCGTCCGAATAGAGCGAGTGGTTAGAAGAGTCCCGCGGAGCAGCGCGCAGAGGGAGGGGACGGCGGGGATGCGGACGTCAGCGGCGCTCTGAATGCTTCGAGTTGGTTCCCAGCAGCTTTCTTCGTCTTCGAGGGTGACACCGAGGGACCTGTCGGCCTTCCCAGTGAGGTTTTATTCACTCTCACAGGTCAAACAGCCGGTTTCCATCGTCAGTGAGTCAGCCGGCAAGTGAGGTGATGAGGTGGAATTGCCCTCCATGTCAAGGTTTTATTGACCGTGTTGCAAGAGAGAGGAGAACGGACCTCTTCGGTCGACGGGATGGGATCTCTCTCTTCAGGGACGACGAAAATGAAGCCACGACTTGTGGCTGGGAAGCGATACCGCTTCGTGGATATGGACACCAGCGAAAGATGGATACTACCAGTAGTGGGCCTACACTACAGGAGTACACAGTACAGTACGTGGCGGCCACGTATGCGTATCTTTTGAGAAGGAGCGAGGCGATGAACGGACACACGAGACGACTTTGGTTGGAGGCTAATCACTATTGTGTTTGACTGGCCAACGCGTTCATGGAAGTTGAGCACGTGCCTCGTTGAACACTTGCTCGACGGTCTTCATGATGAGCTCGAAAGTGGTGGACGAGCGGTCCTTGATGCCGAGCGCTGCGATGACTGGGAGACCGAGAGGCACACTGCGGATCAAGTCAGCATCAATTGAGGGGTTAATAGGAGCCGAGACTGTGCTCATACACGGAGAATACGCTACGTACCCAAAATGCTCGAGGATTTGACGCGCGTAGACGAGAAGCAGAGGATCGTCGCGACGGCCTAGTCGGACGTGGATCTCGGGCTGGAACTTGCCGCTGATCGAGTCTTTCTGGTACGCCTCAACCTAGCACAACCACCAATAAAACCTTAGAATCAAACGCGCAATATCCATCGTCCGCGATGCGCTTGAACTCACCAACGTGCCAAATGTGCCGAGCTGCGTGACTGCGATGAAGATGCGGTCGACGAAGATGGTCACCGCGAAATCCGTGGCGACGCCGTTAATCTCCTAGAGTAGCCACAGACCTGCATCCATCAGTATACACAGACAGATAGCACGCAGTATGGCGCAGATCTTGTGCTCAGCAGTATACGCACGGCTCTCCGCGTCTGCGTGCGCAGCGTCGCGACAGGTTCAGCTTGATCCATTTTGCTTCGACAAATTCTGTTGGATCACTTTGACAATGTGAAGCTCATATCGTACTTAATGGAGGCTATGTACCACACGAAAATACATATTGTTAGATGTTGAAGAGGCGGGTGAGCAAAATGGCGCGATGGCCGTCGCTAGTGATGACTGGCCCCGCTTCTCGCTGCTTACAGCCGGCGGCAGTGGCTACGCGCGTCCAGGGACACCACAGATCGAAAGTGAGCTGCTTCAGCAAATAGCTAGTGAATTCTCCGTCGAATGCTGGCTCCAGATCCGCATGCGCAAAGGAGCTAAGCCATCCCATGATGCCAGCAAGATCCACGGCTGCTGGCTACTCCACACGCCGTCATGGGCGTGTGGACTCACTATGGCGGGTGTTCTCGTCGTATATTGTGGTGGGAAGTGGTTGTCAACAGCACCAGACTCGGAGCGAAGGCTGCACATGCGTCGGTGGCACCATATCGCAGGTAAGTTTCGAAGGTATCTTGTGGTTATGAGTCGTCTCACCTTGCTTTCTATCAACGCAGTGACCGGAAATACGGTAACAGGTGGACTTGAAGTGCTTATGGATGGCGAGCAGGCGCTGCTGGTCGAAGGGCTCGTCGATTTCAGTGGACTGGTGCTGCCGGTGTCTCCGACGACGGGGTTCCGCATTGGCTGGTCGCCTGTTGCAGACTCGCCCTGCCAGCTCGTCCTCCATGAATTTCGCCTGTGGAATGAAAGACTACCAAGCGACACCCTGAAGAAGTGAGCAGTTTGTGGCCTTGTGCTGGCATGGCGAGACTGACTGGAATTGGTGTTCGTCTAGGTGGATGGGGACGTCAATTTCCCACGAGCATCCGTTCAATGACCAGCTCACAGCCCACTGGAGTTTCAGCAGCGGCTCCGCTCTGCCAGAAGAGCTCGATTTGTCCGGCCATGACTTGCATCTCACTATGGACGTTTCTGTGTGGCTGCGCTTGACGCCGCTCCATTTCCATCCCGTGACGACTGAAGACCCTGCGCGACTTGTGGCGTGGCAAGATGCCCAATACGACAGCAATAGCGGACGAAAGCAGTGCCGATTCGTGGTGGAGATCCAAATTCAGCCACCGCCAGACGCCACGCCCACGTCGCTAGGAAAGATGCCGCTACCGGGGATGAGCTCCGCAACGCTAGTCGTGCTCGTGCTGAACTTCCAGTGTTTCCGCAGTCCAAGTTTGACAGCGACAGGCAAGGGCGCTGGGATCATTGTCTCACTTCAGCAATTCGTCCGTAAGCTTCCGGATGACTGCAGGCTCGCTGTATTCGATGCAACTGCGTGTGAAGCCATTCTACCACCGTCTATAATGGATGAAGACGCGAAGGTGAGATGAACACAACGGCACATGGAACACTTCTCTCCAATTGAATGGTGAGTGTTCTTTGATAGGCACGCGCAGTAAAAGCTCTCGAACGGGTCGTGATCAAGACTCTGCATCCTCTCGCTGAGCTTCCAGACTCAACAGTGAAGCGCATCAACGAGGTCTTCCGACTGCAGGTAAACACCTCAGAACGCTGCGTCATCTCCGCCATTGTGGTCAACGAAGACACCCGCGGCACTGTATCAGAAGCAGCACAAGCAATGGAAGATGCATCAGACAAGCTGCAAACCCGGCGCCGCACAGTCGAAGTGCACACTCTGCACGTCACTGCGATACCTTCGACCGAGTTTTCGCCAACGCCGATTGTGCAATCGTCATGCTTGAGCACGAACTACGTCAGATGTGATCGCGACCTTGAGTGGGTACTCGCGTTTCTACTCCATCGCGTGCACAGCGTCGTGCTTGCGATGGGTCAGCTGTCAATCCAAACGGTAGGCGGTGCCGTGTTTCGACTGGATAAAGAGTCGCAGCCCCAGTTCCAAAGGTTTGTCGGTGCGCACGATGATACACGACTGGTTCTTCCTATCGGTGCAGGCGCATACGGAGAAAAGCTTGTGCTCGCTGGTGTCGCGGAATGTCGTGAGACTACAGAAGCCGCACAAGCCGAAGCTCTCGTCGTTCTCTCGCTTTCCTACTACTGTGGCGACGGAAGTTGCCGCGTGGCCCGAGTATGCATCCGGTTTGAAGACGACCTGACGAATCACGTCCATGTCGAACGAGCGGAGCGCAACAAATGCCTTCGCATCACTGACGACGATGCAATGTTGCTCGAGCAGCGTCGCGCGCTCATGAAGAAGAAATCAGCGTTTGTCGCGAGCCTTGTCGCGCAAGAAGTTGCAGAAGCGGAGAACATGTTCAAGAAGATCAACATCATGAAGGAAGAGTTGTGGGCCAAGCGCAAGTGGATTGTGGAGAGGGGACTCCGTATCTTCGAAGAACAAGCACTGCAAGGTCTGTGCAACGAGGCCGAAAGTGCGAAAACTCAGTTTGCCGAACGTATTGACGGGTTGCAAGCGCGATTTGTATCGCACTCCCGTGAACTCGGCAGTCGTGGTGCTAGTCGTGGGGGCAATCGATTAGAATCTACAGCGTTGCGTGTTCAGCTTGATCAAAATGATCACGGGAAGGCACAAAGCAACGGAAATGAAGAGGAAGAAGGTGACAATGAAGCGCAGCAGCTACACAAGATCAGTGTCAAACTGAGTGTTCAGACGAAAGCGCTCAATGAGCACTTGGCGAAAATGGAGGATCTCTTCACGAGCGTGCGACTGGCTGAGACGAAAGGTCCAGTGATCATGAACGATACCCGGCGAAGTTGGATCGTACGATATCAAGATATGATCAAAGTCAAGCGAGATGTGCTGAACTTCACGCTAGCGAAAGAGCGGATCGAGCAACGAATAGAGTTCCTGGCCGAGCGTGGAGGTCCACGGCAAGAAGTGGATGCTGAAGTCCAAGCCACGAACGCAGCCATTGCTCGATTTGACAAGGAGCTCATCAAGCGACGGAAACGAGCTGCTCTCTGTATGAAAGAAATCATCGGCAGTGTGGTCGACGAGTTCGAAGCCAGTCAGCTGGTCCATGCGGCACAGCGAGATCTCGCGAAAAGCCGACTTCTCACTACGCTGACTCTGCGTGAAGATATGTACCAGTCATGTGTCTACGTGTGCTCTCCAATCGAGCTATCGGCACAGGAAGTGGTGATGAAGAGCTCTTCTCGAGCGTTTACCAACCTTGTCCATGGCGTCTGCTGTGGCTTGCGACGCTTTTGTGAGGCGTCATCAGAGTCACCGATTTGCCGCCGGTTATCGTTTGGTGAGAGCTTCTTGTGGTGGGGAGTTGAACAACTCGAAGCAGCCACGGACGATTCGAGCCTGAGTACCAATCTCGAAATGCGTCGAGGCGTTCAAGTTCGATCGTGGGCGGTGATCGTGTTTTCGTACAACTCAATGTTCTCATCGGCTCTGGCGATGGCGGACGTGAACGAAACATTGGCTGCAGCTCTGGACCAGAAGAAACCGGTTCTTCATGTCGAGCTAGAGCGGCCATTCCAAGGTTTGGACGAGTTTAAACAGCACTGGGCGAGCCGTTGCATCGACATGAACGCCAAGAGCCTTCCTGTCGAGCGAGAGTTCATGATGTGGAGGCAAAACCACGCTTCGTTCCAGACAGCACTGCGTTCTGTGGACCACAGCACGCGCATACGCCTGAATGGGATTCCCTTTGGTGGTTGCGCGCACAGTGATAGCATCGGAGCCGGAGAGAAGCTGCCACGGTACCCATGTCTGGAGTGTGTGTGGCCGCGATTACATTCCAGCTACATATCGAAGGGCACTCCACCAGAGCAAGAACTTGACGAGATCGAGAGCGACGACGTGACTGGCACTTGGTTTGTTCACTTCACTTGCCGCATTGGCTCGTGGCTCGATGAAGCACAGTCAGCAGCGCTTCAAACAGCTCCACGCAGCTACCACATCGACCCCACTTCGATCTCGTCACTCTCTCGTGCGTGGGTAGAAGTCCAGCAACGCCGAGTAGCGGTAGCCACCAGTAAATGGGATGAAGCTCGCGTTCGGCGCACGAAAGAGATCCAGCGACAAGTGGGCAAGCTGTTCAAGGTCTACGAAGAAGAGGCGCTCGATCTCGTCGCACTGAAGTTCAAGTTCTACAAGCGACGAGCTGAAGTTCTCACGCGGATGCAAGAACAATTCAACGTGTTTGTATACGAAAGAAAGCTGCTGGAGACGTGGCTCCAGAAGCTGACACATGAAGACGCATTTACAGAGCACGGTCGGGTCTGCCAGGAGATGGAGCAAATGGCATCGGAGGAGCTGTGGCAGCATCTCGGCCATGCTGAACAGTTGACACTTCATCTCGAAGAGCTTGATGAGCGGTCAGAAACCCCGCTTGAGCACGAAGTTTCAACAGCCAAGCGGATGTTAGAGGCTGCGTTACGGCAAAGCAGTCGCGCGATACTGGATATTGGCCGCACCCACATTGAAGACAGGTTTCGATCGTTGACGCGGGAGTTCAAGCGTGGCGAGAATGGGGACCCGATCAAACTCGCAACAGAAAAGTGTGATGAATACGAGGCTCAAGTTACACGCATGACCAAGGTTTTTGATGAAGCCGAGCGTATCATGGCGGAGATGTTGCGCACACGAGAGGCATTTATCAGTGAAGACGCTACCGCCTTTTTCACTTCGTCATGTATCGAGATCGGATCCGCTCCATCCGGGGCAGCTCAGGGATGCGATCTCGAACAGCTCCGCACATTAGCGAGCGACATGGACTTCCACTCGTCACTGTGCGCAAGTGTGATGTCGCAAGCGCTGCAAGCTCAGCTTGCATCGTCAACAGCTCGCACCTACCGAGCAAACGTGCAGGCGGCCTCAGCAGCATTCTTGAGTGTATACACACCATCACAGGCAGCCAGTAGTGGTGACTCGGCAGGGAAAGCTGCTGGTCTCAAGGATTACTGCCAGTTTGCAGCTGAAGAACCGGTGAGATCCTGGACGTCACTGCTAGCGATGCATGAATACGTTGATCAAGAAGCTCTCAGCGACCGCGAGCGACAGCGGCTCGTCGGTCAGTGGAAGCTTCGCTTCATCGACGTTCTCGTAGGATTGCATTTCAACCGCTGGTGGCCCACGTGCCAGGCGCAGCTTCACCACACGCGCGCAAAATTGAGACAGATCAAGTCCGCAAAAGATGAAGCTTTCGACAAGCGCTGCAGGAGCGAGCGAGATTTCCGAGTTGCTGTGGCCGACCGCGAGAGCTACAATCACCAACTTGCGCTTCTACAGCGTCGCCTCATTGAGACAAGACAACGCCAGCAGTTTCTTTTGAAGCTTCTTCACGTTGCCAGGCAATGCTACGAAAAAGCAACCCACGTGATGAGTGCGAAGTTACAAAACGTGAAGACAGACGTGATCTACAAGAGCTGGTCGAGCGTGAGTGACTACCACGTCGCGTTGGTGGGCGAGCTCTTCGATTGGCGAGCTCAATGCGCACACGACCTGGACGCACTCGCGGATCAAGTGAAGCAGTGCCAACAAAACCTCACTGCAAGCGATGAAATCGTCCAAGCGAAGCGACTCGCATGGCTCAAAGAGAGTATCGCAGACCACTTGGTTTGTGCCGAAGCGGAGCGCCATGAAGAATTAGCACATCGATGCCTGGAGTTGATTTTGGCCTTGGAAAAGCAGCGAGTGTTTGAGCAGTTCCGAGTACTTGACCCACGCGGTATTTGGCTCACCACGTCGACGCTAACGTTATGGTACGAGGCCCACATGAACGAACAAACCAAAGCCGCCGCTACTCGTGCTGGCGGTGGTATTCCCACTCGGAGTGGTGTGGACGACGCGCTCGTTCAACTGAGTATCGCTCGATTGGACGTGATCAAGCAAGCGAAATGGAGCGACGCACTTCAGCGCAAGCTCGCAGTCTTCGAGCGGATTCTCCACCAGCAAGCTGAGATGCGACAGGTAATCGCACATGCCCTGCGAGGAAATGTACTGATGGCCAGAGTCTCACTTATGTCATGCTCACTTCCAGATTATTGACCGAGAGGTTCAAACGTACCGATCGATGGGGGACCGATTGACGCGTCGGGTCTCGTTCCTACGTGAAAAGCTGGAAAGTAGCGGCCACTCGGAGTATCTGAAAGCTGAAACGATCGACGATTCGCGCCAAGTCAGCTCCTTCGACAAAACGGCGGCCGTGCAGGCGACTCGAGCGAGTCGAGAACAGCTTCAAGGCTTTGTGGCATCAGCGCAGCAAGATTTCTTAGTGGCCGAAGCCACGACGTGTCAGTTTGCGTGGCGTATGCAGCAACACATCGCGTCAGAGTATCGAGCGCAGCATGTGATCAACGAAACAACAGTCCAACTACGCTCTGTCGAAGGGTATCTTGACGTACTGCAGAGTAAAGATCGAGAATTGTATTTGAAGGGGCTTCGCACCGAAGCCTCACAGTCGACAGACCATTGCGATGAGACCAACGACGCGCAACCTTGCCACGAAACGACAACGATGGGACTGGGAGTCACGGCTGGACTGGCGGTCTTCGAGTTTTACGCGAGAGACCAATGGTTTCGCTCGTGCTTGGACCAAACAACATCGCTTGGCGAGCGTATCAAGTCTCTGCGAGAGTTACTTTCATCGTTGATGGCAATCAAGCGTCCTCCCAGTCGGCCTGAAGACTCGGATAGTGCTGAAAAGAATGTCGAAGCAAGAAAGCCGACAGCATCTTCAGAGGAAGATGACGGGGGCGAAGAAGAACAGCTCGTAATTCTCGAGCGAGAGCTGCGCATGGCGGAGCTTGCACTGCTGTTGAATCGATTTGAGAGTCGTACGGCGGAGAAAACTTCCGAGGCCGTGAAAGCCAAGCTCAGAAATGGCTTGATGGACCGCGCCAAGTGGAGGGAGACTCGTGAGAACTGCAGCGATGCTGATGTCGATTGCGTGCTCCCGTCGCAAGTCTTTGGGGCGCGTTTGTTCAGTGTAAATCTGTGTGTGACTGAGCGCGGATCCTTGCTGGCGCAGCTTCGCGACTTCGCGACCAGTTTTGATCCCCGCGATGTGGCTGGCAACTTGTCCGAAGTGATCTACGGTGCGAGTCTTGACGTGAATGACCTGAAGCATATCTTCCTTCTTCAGTCAAAGGCACACGTAGAAGAGCAGTGGAGCATCGTCCTCATCGCGCTCTTCTTCGCACGGCTCTTTCGACGAGCCTCACTTCGCAAGGTCGCGACCCATAGGCGCACGGAGGCTTCGCTACTGACCACTGAGAAAGTGCACAGTCTCCAGTATCGTCAGCAGATCGCCTCGAACATCCTACACATGTCCGATACAAAGTTGCTTGGTTTGAAGATTGATCCATTGAGTGAATCGAGTCGCTGGATCCACTTGTTGCTGGAGAGCGTGCGAATCGAAGTGGAAGAGAGTGGAGATCGACAACAACTGAGCCGTATCGCACTCGCAGTGCTGAAGGTGATCGCTCGAGAATGGGTTCTTGTCTTCTATTGTTTGTTTTCTCATCCTTGCTCTACTTGTAGAATCAACCATTGCATCGCGTTCTTTCAAGGATGGCTCCAGAAGCAGTAGCTACAATCAGTCGAGTAGCTGATGAGTTTGAAGAGACAAGAGCGATTGCAGAGCGGCGACCACCAAAACCAACGGCTCTCGAGGTATTCCTTGCAGACAAGTACACGATCAAGGTACGAAACTACCGGAGTTGCATGTTGATCGAGTTGGATGGAAGATCTCAAAAGTGGTTATGATATGTAGATCCAGTGGAAGCCCATTGCTATGGATCACGATCTTGTTTACGTTGCCGAGATCAGTGAGCACCACCCAGACCAATCACGACCGCCATCCACGGAACAGCCACCCGCTCGGCGCTACTGGCATCCAGCGCTGACTGTGGAGAAAACCAACCACACGTTCTGCAACCTTCTTCCCGATCATTCCTACTGGGTGCGAGTCCGCAGTGGCTTCACGAAATCCAAGCTCGGGGACCCGTGCTCGCCGTTACTCGTGACGACACTATCGTAGGATTTATTCAAATATGTATTACGCGTGGTCTAGCATCGCGCGCAGTTTCTCATTCTCTGATGGTAGTGGCGGCCGCTTGGAAGTGAAGCTACTGTGGGCTAGTTTGCTAGCCGCCTCCTCTTGCTGATGGATATATGTCTCACACGCACGATGGGTCGCTGCCTTCTTCATGTCTTTCGGCTTGGTCATGTGGCCTCGTAGAATCTCGAGCTTGATCTCTTCCGTGGCTGTGCTGAAGTGCTTTTTCACGTAGTTCTTGCCATCTTTCGTGTCCAGCCACTGGATCGCTTCGGCGCGAGCGGCTTCTGCCGCCTTCTTCACATACACCGCCTCTGCTTCTTTGCGATTTTGCTCAGCGTGATGTATTGTCTCTTTCCACATCCGCTCCACTTGGTTGATGAGATTATCGGCTTCGGTTGAGACGCTGGAGAATTGCGCGTCCGTAGCAGCGACCTGTTCGTTTTGGAGGCTGGACATGTGTCGTTTGATGACTTGCATCTTCAGCCTCATGTTGCACTTGCGGTCCACGTTTCGCAGCGAGCCAAGCACGCTCTGTGCTGCGAAATTGCTGCTCTTCGAAGCGGTCACAAGCACGCGTTTCGCAATGTCGAGAGGCTTTTCGCGCTTATAATTCTCCTGGAACACAGCATTTGCACCAGCATCCGTAGCTTTAAGCAGCCAGCGAAGCAGCACGTTGTTGGACGTACGAGCACACCAGTGAATGGCGTTGTCTCCATGAGCATCGCGATGCTCTACGTCTGCTCCGGCTTGGATGAGTAACTGGACGATCTGCAGACGCTGTCTTATGTCACCCTGCAGCACAAACAAGTGCGGTCAGTCACATACCCGCACTCTTGACACACCACTACGATCTATACCTTCGCACCCCGGCACGCCGCGATGAGAGGAGTCGCTTGACTGTACGTTGTATCAACCGCATTCACAAATTCGCGTCGTGCCTCGTTCGACGAGTGTGATCCCATGTGCTCCATTAACCAGCCCACAACCTTTGCGCTGCCGTGGAACGCCGCCTCGTGCAGCAGCGTCACACCTCCACCACCTCTACTGTTCCTCACATTCGTGATGCCCTCACGTCGCACAAAGACACCAACAATATCCGTCTCCAGAAACCGCTGCATCTCCTCGACGTCATCCGCTTCAACTGCGTCCCAGATCGAACCCACAGACCTCTGCTTTGTGTTTTGTGCTTGCGAAGTCGCGTCGTCCTTCCCTTGAGGTACAACCGCCTCAGCCTTCACACTATGCTTAGAGCCATCCTTCTCCCAGAAGGTCTGCGTCTCCTCTTTGATGCGCAGCGCCTTCTGCAGCCACGGCGCGTACCGTCTCGCTCCATCTACCTGCTCGCGCATTTCGCGCATCTTCCAGTCATCATGCTCGTGACCTTTCAAGATCCACATTGATACGAACAGGTTGCTAACCGGTATATATAATGTGTACCACACGAATTTAGAATGCATATCGTGATCTGCTCATGCGTGGGAGCTCCAAAGACGAGTGGGGAAAATGGCGCGCCGCCGCGAGGAAGAGAGCTCGCTCATGGGCTACGAGCACGCGTTTCTGCGCGCGTCGGAGGAGCTCAAGCTTGCGGCCATGGACAAGAAGGTCTTCCTCAGAGACGCGCAGAAGATCAAGTTCTACGCGCTGTTCAAACAGGCCACGGAGGGCAACTGCATCAAGCCGCAACCAAGTGCGTTTGGCGTTCATATGCAGATCACTGCAGTGGGCGGAGAAGAGAATTGACTGGTCATTGTGGGTGCTGTAGGTGCGTTCAAGCCAGTGGTGAGTTTGTGTGGTGTGGTGTATTGGAGGTGTGGGGTTTGCAGTAGAATGCTCACGAACGAATATGACGCATCGCGTATCCAGGAACGAGCGAAATGGTGCGTTTGGTGTTACTACTGAAGATATGATTTGGATTAAGTGCTAATCTGTGCTTGCAATGGATGGCGGTAGGAATGGCTGGCAGGGCCTGCAGGGCATGGACATGACGGTGGCCAAGCGCCGCTACGTGCTGCAGGTGATTGAGTTGGTGCCGAGCTTCAAGATGCCGACGGAGAGTCAGGAACAACAGCCTCAGGCAGAGTCCACGCCGCCTGCAGTGCCTATGGGAGCAGCTGAAACAGTCTCTGGGGCAGAGTCTGCACCGGTTGTCGTCACCGAAGCACCAGCAGCTCCGGCTCCAGCTCCGACTCCTGCGTCTGCTCCTGCTTCTGAGCCTCCACAGCCTCCACAGGAAGTCCGACAGCGTGTTCGCGTGCAGCAGCCTCGCCAGGCGCCGCTCATTCAACGCCAGCAGCGCAGAGCTGCCGTGCCGTCGTACAGCTACTCGCTCATCTTCCTGGAACTGCTGGCGTTGGGACTTGGCGTGTCGATTCTCGTGATTGGAGGCGCGCGATTCCTGGTGCCTCTATGCCATGAGATGGCTGCTGAGCACTTTGGGTTGGAGGATTGCAGTGGCGTCAAGTCGCTCGCACCCGTGTTGTGGTTCGCTGCTGGCTACGCACTGGTGTCGCTGCTTCGTTCCAAGGTCTTCCAGTGGCGACTGCTCACCGGAGAGTTCGTGTGGGTCTCAGCAACGTCTCCACTGCGTCGCATCCGTCGCTTTCGCCAGCGTCATCAGCGAGAAGCACCGTCGGCAGAGGAGCTCGAGAAGGCCACCTTTCTCAAGGAGCTTGGGATCCACCTCGTGAGCAAACCGGAAGGCCCGCAGGATCGATGGGCGATTCCTCGCGTTGAGCTTGTTTTGCCCAGTGATCCAGAGGCACTGAGCTTCGGCAATGCGACTGTCGAGCTTCCATACACGGTCGAGCAGGTACGCCAGTGGAGTAATGCTTGTAAGCTGGATTTGATTGACATGTTGATCTGATGGAAATCTTGTAGACGACTGATGTGTACTACCGCAAGTTCAAGGAGCCGCTACCAGATCCGAACAACCATTTGCTGGTTGCGCTGGTAGATGAAGAAGTCAAGGAGCTGGACGAATGGGACGCAGTTTACCGCCGTCGACTGCTTCGCTTCCGCAATGCGACGCCATACTTGATCAAGCGCTTTGTGAGCAGCGAATTCGTCGAGTACGTGGAACACTCGCTGATCGACAAACGCAACCGGGTACGTTCGCAATCCTGTGTCTCTATGTTTGTAGAAAGGCGCTCATTCGTCTTGGTCTCACCAACCCGGTGTGATGTGTTCATTCAGGTTTTCTACGTGTACATCAAGAACAGGTCATTTGACGCGTTGGGTACCATCGAAGACTACTCGATCTACCAGGCCACGGACGGCAGACCGGAATGGTGAGTGGAACTTCCTTCCCAAACTTTAATTATTCTGACTTGTTATTACGTTTAACCAGGACGACGCTCACGCAGAGTGCTCGCGTGCACATCACCAGCTCATCGGTCGGCTTCTTCCGCTCGCAGGTGAGGACGACTCAATCAAACTTTCATCATGCATATCCTTGGTCCGTTCTAACCATATTTGTAGATCGAGTCGTTCATCTCATCGTTCTACTCAAAGCAAGCACCGAAGGCTCGCGCGTATCACGTAGTTCGACTGAGAGAAGAGTGCGGAGATCCTGACGTGCTCCCAGCTCCACCTTCAACGCCTGAGTCGGTGTAGATATCGATTCGGAATTGAATTCATCGGCCTGCTGAGCACGATCTTGCAAAAATGGATACAATTCGTCGCGGAACGGTATGGTATGGTATCCTTGGAGGCGGGTAGGGATTCGTGGTGTGTTGTGTCGGTTCACAGGTCTCAAAGGAAGCATCTTCACAAGAGCCAAGCCGTTTCGAGTCGCCAAGGGTCACTTTGTGGCCGACAAAGCGACTGTATGTTGTGGTGGGTGAGGCATTTGTTCGTTCCACTCCAGCGTTTACACCTAGTCCGACAAGCAACCCAACTGGTGGATTTATTGCGATGTCCAAGGTGCTCGAGCAGCTCATTGCGCGAGGGCGGCGGGAGCGCAAGCCTACGGAGCAGCGCGATGTGGCTTTCAGTCTCGCGGAGATCTCGACAAACGCAGAGCTTCACGAGAAAATGGTCGCCAAGGGTGTGATCAAGGCGCTGCTCACGCTGATTCTCAAGTCGACGGATGAAGAGGCGCTCCGCTTGGCGTGTTTGTGTCTCGCCAACACGGCGTCAACACCAGGCGCGCGAATCAAGATCGTGGAAGACGGTGCATTGCCGCCACTGCTAGAGTTCGTCAAGCAACAGGATTCCGATGGCATCGCTCGCCAGTATCTCGCCATGGCGGTTGGTAACTTGGCTGCTGAGCCAGAAAACCACGAAGAGATCGTCAAGCTAGGTACAATCGAAGCGCTGGTCAAGCTACTGGACCCGGAGATGGTCCACGCGGGCGTGTACTGTGCGTTTGCACTCGCGAATCTCTCTGTCAACAACGAGTACCGACCGCAAATCGTGGAAGAAGGAGCGATCCCACGACTCATCGCACTGGCGTGTTGCAGTGACCAGAATGCGCAGCGGCAAGCGCTCGCGTGTCTTCGTGGCATCTGCATCACACCAGTGAATCGCATCACTGTGGTGAAAGAAGGAATGCTGGATCCACTCGTGCTGATGGCGCGATCCGACGAGGCAGATATCCAGCGTGAGGTCGCGGCTGCGTTCTGCACGCTGTCAGCAACGAGCGAGAACAAAGTCGAGATCTCTGACCGTGCGCTGCTGACAATCATCTCGATGTCGTTGTCGGGCGATGCTGCCGTGGAAGAATTCGCATGTAGCACGATCTCAAACCTCATGGAGCTTCATGAACTCCACGACAAGCTGCTGCGTGAGAACGGATTAGCGTCGATCATGGCCCTCGCAGTCGCCAAGGACTTGAACACGCGCGCAGAGGCGTGTCGCTGTCTTGCGAATCTCACTGCCAATGAAGACGTCCAGCCCGCGCTTATGAAAGAAGGCGTGCTGCAACCACTCGCAAATGCGTTGGTTTTGGACCACCACGTTTGCCAGCGGTATGCGGCTCTCGCGTTAGCCAATTTATCGACAACCGCCAGCTACCAAGTCCAGATCGTGAGCCTCGGTACAATTGCCCCCCTCATCCGCTTGGCTCAAGCATTCGACCGTGAGCTAGAAGCTCGACGTTACGCGGTGCTGGCGATTGCCAACCTAGCGGCGATGAAGGCCAACCACCCAGCGCTTCTCGAAGCTGGCTGCTTGTTATCCCTGTTTTCATTGGCGAGCACAGCAGATGCACTGAGCCAGTACTACGTAGCATTCGCGCTCGCGAACTTCGCGTCCAATGATCTCAACCACGCGCGTATGGTCGAAGAAGGCGGGCTGCAGCCAATCATCACGCTCGCGTCGTCGGAAGACACGGACGTCCACCACCAAGCCGTCGCTGCGATCCGTGGGCTTGCGGTGACAGAGTCAAACAAGGTCAAGATCCTCCAGGAAGGCGGTCTCGAGCCCCTCATATTGCTGCTTCAGTCGGAAGACCTCGAGATCCTACGCGAAGTCTGTGCGGCGCTGTGTAATCTCTCCATCAGTGAAGAAACCAAGTACGAGATCGCGAAATCCGGTGCTGTGACGCCACTGATCGCCCATGCCCAGTCGGAAGACATGGAGCTGGCACGCCAAAGCTGTGCGACTCTCGCAAATCTGGCTGAAGTCGAAGAAAACCAAGAAAAGATCTGCGTCGACGGTGGGGTCCAGCCACTCATCCGCATGATGCGGTCGCAGTTTGTCGAAGTCCAGCGAGAAGCAGGCCGTGCACTGGGAAACCTGTCGGCGTTCAAGCGAAACCACGACGATATCGTCGAGCACGGAGGCCACCAACTGCTGATCTCCTATTTGTTGTCGCCCGATATGGCGTCGCAGCGTGTCGGCTCCCTGGGCATTTGCAACCTCTCGACCAACACCGACTTGCGCGTGCTGCTCATGGAAAGCGGCGCCATGGAGCCGCTCATGTCACTGGCTCGATCGGAGGACGTGGAGCTCGAGATCCAGCGCTTTTCGATCCTGGCGATTGCAAACATGGCTTCGTGTGTCGACAACCACCAGGCGATTGTCGAAGAAGGTTCGCTACCGCTGCTCATCTCGCTGTCCAGTGCTCCTGACGAAGAAGTTCGACAGTACGCGGCATTCGCGCTCGTCAAGGTCGCTTTGAACGCTGATCTTCGCAAACGAATCACTGAAGAAGGTGGTCTGGAGCCTGTGCTGTACCTGGCGCGCACCCAAGACACTGATATCCACCAGGATGTACTCCCAGCGATCTGCACTCTGTCGTTTGCCGATGCCAACAAGTCCGATATCTGCCAGTGTGGTGGCCTGCCTCCACTGATGGCAGCTCTCTCCAGTCCTGACGTCGGCATGCAACGCCAGGCATGCTGTGCGATCGCTAACCTGGCGGAGGCCATCGAGAACCAGAGCTACATAGTAAACTCTGGCGCGATTCCGCCGATTGTCGACACCTTGATCCACGGCAACGTCATTGTCCAGCGTGAAGCTGCTCGCGCGCTCGGAAATCTTGCTGCTAACTGCGACTACGCTGACGTCATTCTGCGTAAGGGCGCGGTGCCACCACTCGTGCAACTACTGGGAAGTGAAGTGATCGATTGCCAGCGGATGGCAGCGATGGCGCTCTGCAACCTCGGTACGAACGTGGACAACCAACCCAAGATGGTGGCCCAGGGTGTGCTCACGCCCATCATCGCGCGTATCGAAGACGCGCTGGATCCTCGTTCCCAGGCAGACAACGACGTCATTCGGTACTGTCTACTCGTGCTCGCCAACTTGGCCGTCTCACCAGCTACACACCCTGAGCTTATGGAGAAGGCACTCCATCTCCTGTCGGGATACTCCAAGCACCGCGACGTCAAGTGTCGACAGTTTGCGATCTTCGCGCTGGGCAATCTGTGCAGCAACCCCAAGAACATCGAGCAGATCGTGGATGCCAACTGCCTCAAGCCTATCATTTCGTTCGCGTTTCCTGGTGATCCAAACGTCCAGTTTCAAGCCATTGCAGCATTACGAGGGCTATCTGTTCACCAGAATGTTCGTCAGCAAGTCGTTCGACTGGGAGCACTGGAGCCATTAATCCTTGCCGCGTCGAGCGAAAGTATCGAGGTCCAGCGTGAAGTCGCCGCAACGCTGTGCAACTTGTCACTGAGTGAGGAGAACAAGATCACGATGACTCGAGGCGGCTGCCTTGCCCCACTCATTGCTCTCGCATGCTCGAAAGACACATACCGAGAACGCCACGCAGTATGTGCGCTAGCGAACTTAGCTGAGATGATCGAAGGCCACACGCACAAGAAGATGCTGGAAGAGGGCGTGCTGACGCCGTTGTATGCGCTTGCAACGACTGAAGATCTCGAAGTAAAGCGCCAAGTGGCCCGCTGCATCGCCTTGTTTGCAGCCAAGCCGTCGAGCCAAGCCACGTTGTTGCGAAGCAATGCGTTGCGGTACATCTCGGCGTTCACTGAGGAGGCTGACGACGTCATGTGCCGTCGCTTTGGGACACTGGCGATCGGCAACATTGCCGTTGATGCGAAGCACCACAAAGATCTGTTCGACCAGGGAGCTGTTACTGCTTTGATGAGCGTGGAGAAGGCGACTGATTTGGAGACGCGCCGATCCCTCGCTTTTGCCCTGAACAACCTAGCCGCGAACGAAGCCAACAGCGCGATCATCGCCAAGCTTGGCGTGTTACGTACAGTTGTCGCGCTACTACAAGACGCAGATGAAGACACTCATCTTCAGGCGTGTTTCGCACTACGTCGCATGGCGATTGAGCCCAAGAATCGCACTCAAGCCGTGTCTTTTGGTGCTTTGAAGCCGCTTTTCAAGCTCGCGGCGTCGGAAAGCGTTGAAGTTCAGCGTGAAGTGTGTGCCGCGCTACGGAACCTGTCACTAAGTGAAGACAATAAGGTCGTGATCGTGCTCAATGGCGGGCTCGCGCCGTTGGTCTCACTTATCCACTCCGGTGATACGGAAGTCGCGCACCAGGCCGGTGGTGTGCTCGCAAACCTTGCTGAAGTCGTGGAAAACCAAGGCAAAATGGTCAAGGAAGGACTGCTTCAGCACGTCAAGTTTGTGCTTCGTGGCGCTGCAAGCACCAAGAGCGTCGATGTTCAACGAGAAGCGCTGCGCACAATCGCGAACATGGCAGCAGAGTACGCGTACACGGCTGAGATCGTGTCTGGAGGCGCACTGACGCCGCTCATGGCTGCGCTCACATCGCCCGATTTCCTCTGTCAGCGATACGCCGCTATGGGTATCGCCAACCTCTCAACCAACACGGACAACATCCCGAAGATCGTGCAGGACGGCATGGTACCGATGCTTGTCGCGCTGGGGAATAACCTGAACAGCGACCTGGATACTCAGCGGTACGCTGTGTACACTCTCACCAATATGGCCAGTGTCCGTGCGACCCAGGCCCAGCTCATGGACGCCGGTGCCCTCAAGCTGTTTGCGTCGCTACTCTTACATCCAGACGTGACGTTGCGCAATGCAGCAGCGTTCGGCATGTCCAACTTCACAGCGTTCCCTGAGAATCACATGATGATCTTGGAAATGGAGACTCCCGAAGCGTCTTGTATCGACGCGCTGCTCGCGATGGCCAAGTCACAGGATGCCAAGTGCCAGTACCGATCTGTCTGCGCGTTGCGGGGGCTGTGTGTGAATGAACTCGCTCGAGTCGAGATCGTGCGTCGTGGAGGTCTCGAGCCGTTGCTCGCGCTCACCAAGTCGCAAGATATGGACGTCCAGCAAGAGGTGCTGGCATGTCTGTGCAATCTCTCGCTGAGTGGCTGTATCGGCGCCCAGCCAGACACGTTCATCAAGGCCTGTGATATGGAGTCGCTCGTCTCATTCTTGTGCTCGGCAGACGCGACTTTCAGGCTCTTTGGCGCAGTGGCGCTCGGCAATATCGCTATGCGCGTGGAACACCAGGACGCGATGGTCAGTGCGGGTGCCGTGACGCCTCTCGTCGACATCGCCAACTCGGTGGACATTGAGACGCATCGATGCATCGCCTTCGCGCTGTGTAACCTCGCTGCTAACCCAGAACGTCGTGATATGGTCGTGGAACTCGGAGGCATCGTGCCGATCATCCAGTTGGCCTGTTCGGATAACGCTGATGACCAGCGCACCGCCATCGCGGCACTTCGAGGCATCTCCAACAAACCAGACTCACGCGTGCGTATCGTCCAGGAAGGTGCACTTGAACCACTTCTCTTAGCGGCCAAGACGAGCGACATCAAGCTGCATCGTGAGGTGGCCATGACGGCCTACAACCTCTCGCTCACCGAGAAGAACAAACTCGCGATCGCGAAATCGCCCATGATGGGTGCGCTGATCACGCTCATGCTATCGGAGGACGCGACGACGGCGACGTTTGCGTGTGCGTGCGTTGCGAACCTGGCGGAGAACGCGGATACCCATGAGAAGATCGCCCACGAACGCGGTCTCCATTTCTTCGTCGAGTTCCAGAAGGCCATGCCGTCCCAGGTCTCGCGGGAAGCTGTCAAGTGTGTTGCCAACCTAGCGGCTGACTATTCGCTCCACGAATCACTGCTCGCTGACGGTTGCCACGAGCTGCTTGTCCACGTGCTGAGCCACGCGGACGATTCTACACGACTCTTTGCTGCTATTGGCCTGAGCAATCTCGTGAGTAACCCACAGAACCACTCGCGTGTGCTTCGTGAGCAAGTCGTCGTGCCCATGATCCGGCTGATCGCGGATCACGCCAATCCAGATCCAAGGCGGTTTGCTCTGCTTGCACTGGGTTGTATCTTTTCGAATGCCAAGAGCCACGCGGCGTTCGTCGACCAGGGAGTCGTATCGCCATTGATCCTGTCGCTGAATAATGACAACGACATGGAGACGCGGTTTTACGCGGCGTTTGCACTGGGCAAACTGGCCATGAACGAGACATACCACGTGCTCATTGGCCAGGCCAGTGACAATGGAAAGCCACTAATCCAGCTCGCTCTGGATGCAGAGACTCAGCACCACATCAGTGCTCAGTGCCAGGCAGTGTCCGTACTACGACGGATCACGTGTCTCGACATCAATCAAATGGACATTGTGGTTTACCATGGCGAGATGCTCATGGAAGCACTGCTGTGCTGTGCAGCGCAGCTTGATCTGGAAAGCCAGCGCGAGGCAGCGGCGTGTCTGTGCAATATGACGCTAACGTTTGCCAACAAGCTCGTGATCGCCAAGTCATCTAAGCTTCTTCTGCAGCTCATGACACTGTGTCTGTCCACAGATATTGAGGTCGCACGCAACGCGTGTGGCGCTGCTGCGAACATTTCTGAACAACAAGACACCCACGAGTTCCTAGTCGATGTTCGGGCGATCCACGTCGCCATCAAGGCCTCGCGAAGCCGCCACTTGCCAGTGTATCGAGAGGCAGGACGATGGGTCGCCAACATGATGGGCTCGCCGGAATTCCACGTTGCGCTGCTGAACGAAGAAGGTATTGCTGCGTTAATGCGCGTGGCCAAGATCGAGGACCACGAGTGCCAGTACAACGCGGCGTTGAGCTTCCACAAGCTCAGTACGAACCCGTTGACACATCGAGCGATTCTTACTGGTGGTGCAGTCCAGACGCTGCATACTTTACTTACAGTGCCCGGCCTGGACGTGCGTCAGCAGGCCGCTGCGGCGCTCAAGACGCTATGTATGTACAAGGAGAACAAGGCCAAACTCGTGGAGGAAGGCACGGTGATGGCGATGATTTCGCTCATGCGTAGTGACGACTTGCCGCTGCAGTGTATGGGCGCGGCGGCGTGCCGTCACATGGCGCTCCACCCTCCAGTGAAGGCTTTGTTTGTACAGGAAGGAGGCCTCGCACCAGCGTTCCACTGCTGCTTCATTGAGAGCGACGACTTGCGCGTCCAGGTCGCTGGGCTGCTTGCGATTCTCAGCGAGAGCGTGCACAACCAAGTCGAAATCGTCAAGCAGCCCAACGGCCTCGCTGCGCTTGTGGCGCTCGCAGTCAAGGCGAGTCATCACGCAGAGACAGCGCAACACACAAGCCGAGCGTTCGCGAATATCTCGTCGAACGCCGAGAACCACATCGGCGTGTTCCACACGGACGAACTGCGTGCCGTGTTCATCCTGGGTATGTCGAAGGAGGAAAATTGCGGACGAGATGCCGCGATGTGTATCGGGAACCTTGCAGTTACGTCGAAGAACCAGTGGATGATCTCGGAGTATGGTGGACTCGTGCCACTCACGCAGCTACTACAGAGCGAGTTCGCGTCCAATCGACAGTATGCAGCGCGTGCGATGTACCGTCTGAGTGCCCACGCGGAGAACCAGCTCCGTATCATCGACGCCGGTGCATTGCTCCCGCTTGTGAGACTGGTGAGCGAGTACACGGACGACCATGAGACGCAGCGCTGTGCAGCGATGGCGATCTGTAACCTGTCCAGTAACCAAGCCAATGAGCAGAAGATCATGAAGGCCCACGCGATGAAGCCGCTGATCGCGTTGCTTCGATCCACAAGCATCGAGTGCCAAAAGTTTGCGTGTATGTCGCTGTGTAACCTCACAGCCAACCCTGCGAACCAATTGCATCTCGCGCACAAAGAACAGGACGGTGTGGAGGCGCTGGTGGACTTGGCCACTTCGCAAGACCCTGAATGCAGTCGCTACGCGAGCATGACGCTCGCCAACGTCGCCGCGCATCGCCAAAACCGAGTGTTAGTCGTGGAAAAGCACGCGCTGCGGCCGCTTCGAGCGCTCAGCTTTTCTCCTAATCTCGAGTGCCAACGAAGTGCCGCATTGGCGATCTACAACGCCTCTTGTGCCCAGGTCAACCAGCTCAAGATCGTTGAGGCGGGTCTGGAGGCTGCTTTGATCAAACTCGCCGGCTCTCACGACGGCGATTGTAAGCTGTACGCGACTATGACGCTATGTAATCTGGCTGCAAACGTTGAGACGCGCCAGTGTGCGGCCCGTGGTGGTGGCTTGCAGGCGCTGATCCTGTGCAGCAAGGACGTTGACGCCTCGGTGCGTCGATACGCGACCATCGCGCTGTGCAACTTAGCAAACGATCCGCTTCTACAAGTGCAGGTGCTCGTCCACGGTGGACTGCCGTCGATCATCGCGATGACCGAGAAGGACGACGATCTCGAGAGCCAACGGTTTGGCATCATGGCGCTTTCCAATTTGGCTGTCAACGAGACCAACCACGAGCAAATGATCTCGCGCGGTGTGCTTCGAGTCGCGTTGCGGCTCGCGCAAAGCAAAGATGAAGACATTCGCCAGTACGCGGCGTTCACGCTCGCCAACTTTTCTGGAAACGCTGACCACTGCGCGATCATCGGCGAGGAGGGCGGTATCTTGGCGTTGATTACTCTGGCGCATTCAGAAGACGCCAACTCCCACACACTTGCGATTTCCGCTTTACGCCGGCTCTGCCAGTTCTCTCCTGCGAACCGAGGGCGCATTGTACGCGGTGGCGGTCTCATACCGCTCACGATCGCTGGACACTCAGAAGAGCTCGAGACACAGCGTGAAGTCGCCGCGACGTTTTGTAATCTGTCGCTGAGTGACGAATACAAGGTCGAGATTGTGAACCAAGGAGCGCTCAAGCCGCTCGTGAAGCTCGCGCAGTCTCCGGATCTAGAAGTCGCGCGTCAAGCGTGCGGCGCTCTCGCAAATCTCGCTGAGCACTTGGAGACACACGACAAGTTTGCTGAAGAGCGCAGCGGCGCGTTCCTCATCGCGCTCATGAAACACCGCAACCTGGAAATCCACCGAGAGGCGTCACGCACCATCGCGAACTTGCTGTCGAGCTTCAAACACCACACCGAGATCATCACCGATGGGCTTCCCGGACTTGTGCATCTCGGTCTGTCGCTTGATAGCGAGTGTCAGTACAATGCTGCTCTCGCGTTCCGGAAGCTGTCTCCTAACTTCGCAAGCCACCGCGGTCTCATCTATGAAGGCGGCTTGAAGACGCTTTTTTTCCTGCTCCAGACCAATGAGACCAACACCAAACGCCAGAGCATTCTTGCGTTGCGTGATCTGGCCGCCAACAACGAGCACAAACGCAAGTACATGGACGAAGGCGGACTACCGGCTCTGATCACGTTCCTACGGGAGAGCGAGCCCGTGCTGCAGGCACCGGCAGTGGCAGCGTTGCGTCATCTATCTACGCATCCTGATATCAAACAGCCCATTGTAGAGCAGGGCGTGTTACGGCCATTGCTCAAGTGCATGAACAATGCACCCAAGAGTCTGCTCGATCTCCAGTGCCAATGTGCCGGCTTGTTGGCGAATCTATCGGAGCACATCGCGAATCAGACCAAGATCGTGGACGAAGGGCTCACGACCGCGATGGTGACGCTCGCACTGGGGATAGAAAGCGCCGAGATCCACCAGGATGTGAGTCGCGCGCTGGCAAATCTCTGCTCGAATGAGGAGAACCACATCGTGGTGTACAAGCAAGGCGGACTCAAGTGCCTCATCCACCTCACCAACGCCAAGGACGATATCACGCAGCGGTACGCGGCGATGGGGCTTCGGTTCCTATCTAGTAACCCGCAAATTCGAGTTTACATCGTCCAGGAAAGCCTGCTCGCACCATTTATCAAGCTTGCGCGAAGCTCGATCCTCGATTATCAGCGCACGGCGGCGTCAGCGTTTTCCAGTTTCTCGTTGAATGAAGAAAACAAACTGAAGCTCGTGCGCGACGGTGGGCTCACACAGATTCTCAAGTGCTGTTTGTACGAAGACCTCGAAGTGAAACGCGACTGTGTGTTTGCACTGGCCAACATCACCGATTCGCTCGAGTTCCAGATCGACGTGGTCCGTGAAGGCGCGATCCCTGTGATGATCCAAGTGGGCACTCAGGACGACGACGCTCGTGTGCAGCGTGACTGTGCGCGTGTGCTCGCCTCGCTGTCCATCACGACGTCCATCAAGCAGGAGCTGATCAAGCAGCACGCATTGAAGACGCTGTTCAAGCTCACGCGGTCGCTCGACAACGCCACGCAGCGGTTCGCGACGCTCGCGATCTGTAACCTCGCGGCCGGCGCGAGCAACGGCGACTCCACAGCGTCAGACAAGGTTTACATGGTCGAGCAGGGCGCAATCCGGCCGCTCACGCATCTTGTGCGGTTTCCCGATGCGGAGATCCAGCGGTACGCGGCGTTGGCGTTGGCTGGTTTGGCATTAGGAGACCACGGTAACAACAAGATCCGCATGGTCGAAGAGGGCGCTGTCCATCCGCTGGTCGATCTACTACGGTATCCAAGTGCCGACGTCCAGCTCTGTGGCTGCTTGGCGCTGAATGCTCTCGTGCTGGGTAAGCAGACTGTGACCAAGGTTGCAGCGATGCAGGAAGGAGGTTTGCTGCCTCTGCTGGCTCTGCTAGCATCCAGTGATTTGGAGTGCGTGCGGTGCGCATTATACTGCTTGGGCTCACTGGCCGAGAGTAGAGACGTGCTGCTGAAGCTCGTGGAACTGGGCGCAATGCCGCAGCTTGTGGCCCAGTCCCAGCGCAATGACACGGAGATCAAGCGCAACTGCGGGTACTTTTTCGCACTACTGGTGGAGCAACAGACCGACTACCACGACGACTTTGCGAAGGAAGGCGGGCTGGACGCAGCGATCGCACTGACGTGTATGGAAGATATGGAGTGCCAGGAGTACGCGACGTTTTCGCTCGCGCACTTGGCGTCGAACCGCGAGTACCAGGTTCCGCTAGTCGAGCACGGCGCTCTTCGGCCACTGATCGCGATGATGTCTGTCCACGCCGAGCCGCGCCACTACGCTGGACTCGCACTACTGAAGCTGGCCGACAACTACGAGAACCACTTGCGGATCGCTGAGGCAGGCGGCATCCAGGCGCTGCTGCGGATCGCAAGGGCTCGGTCTACTGACGAAGAGCTCCAGTACAAGGCCTCACTCAGTCTCGGGCAGTTGGCTAGTAATGCCACCAAGTCGCTGCCTAACCATGGTAAGATGGGATTCAGTGGATCCACAGCAAGCGAGTCGATCGGTGCGGGCGTGGCCAAGATGGCGGCCATCACAGACAGCATCGCAGCCAAGCGGGCCAAGGAGAAGACCACGCAGTATCTGGATGACAAGCTGGCGCGCGAAGTGCGCAACAATCGGTAAATTATAGGAATCCAAGAGGATTTCGGACATTTTCGGAATGGGTTTTCCTAAACCAGTACGAATACCACGTTCCTTTTTGTGACTGTCTGCATACGTCATCACAATTTTGTGACGTCGCCTTTCGCCCCCTGTTTAGGTATCTTCGAAGATAACTCTACCTGCTTCTGTGAATGCCCATTGCCAGATGACCTCTTTTTAGATCCGGTTTCTCGTCGCGTGCTTCTGCGTGCCAACTTGCTCCACATCTTGCTCTTGCTTTTTGGTTCCGACCGCAAGATTGCTCTGCATTTTGTTCCGCCTGGAGCGTTCATTTCCGGATCCGCTTCGTCGAGAGCTCAACTCCCGTCACCACCCTCCACTCTCCATCAACGTCATGACCCGCACCGGTCTCCACTCGAGCCTCCACCACCCAGCGCAGCGTGCCTGGAGTGAGCCGCACTTCCACCCGTCGCAGCTCGTGTACCCGCTGTTCGTGACGGCGCGTCACGAAGACCGCGAGATCCGCGGCCTCGAGCCGGAGAAGCAGTGGGGCCAGCAGGCCGACGGCAGCTTCTCCACGCTCATCGCGCACCTGCGCGCGCTGCAGACCAAGGGCCTGGGCTCGGTCATGCTGTTCGGCGTGGTTGAGGACAAGGACGCCCACGGCTCGCTGGCCGATGCCGACCACACGCCCGTGATCCAGTGCACCAAGGTGATCCGCGCGCAGCTGCCGGAGCTGCTCGTGTCCTGTGACGTGTGCATGTGCGAGTACACGGACCACGGCCACTGCGGTCTGCTGCGCTCGGTGGACGGCGAGCACGTGATCGACAACCCGAGCACGCTCGACCGCCTCTCGACTATCGCACTGGCGTACGCACGTGCCGGCGCGCACATGGTCTGTCCGTCGGACATGATGGACAACCGCATCGGCTCGATCCGCAAGGCGTTTGACGACAACGGATTCCAGCACGTGTCCATCATGGCGTACACGTCCAAGAAGGCGTCGTGCATGTACGCGCCGTTCCGCGACGCTGTCGAGTCGACGTTCACGGGCGACCGCAAGCGCTACCAGCACCCAGTGGGCAGCACGAGCCACGCCGAGATCGCGTTCGGCCGCGACCAGCAGGAGGGCGCCGACATTGTGATCGTCAAGCCATCGTTGTTCTACGGCGACATCGTCGCGCGCTTTGCGGCGCGTGGCACGCTGCCAGTGGCGTGTTACATCGTCTCGGGCGAGTACAAGATGCTGTCGGACTACGGCAACTCGACCAACTCGATGGAGGAGGTCGTGCGCGAGGCCCACTTGAGCCTGCTGCGTGCCGGCGCCAGCGTGCTCATCACGTACTTTGCGCCGTTCATCCTCGAGCACTGGACCAAGTGGTAGATACACCACTGCACGCGCATGTCATGTGCATCAAGCATCCGAAAAAATAACGTAAAACCCCGTAAACCAATCCAAATACCCCTTATCTGTGGTTCTGCAAATCTTCCTTTGGTCATGATTTCATCCAATCACATACCGTAAATCAAAATTTTGCCCAATCAGAAGCCTCCGTATGTTCTTGTGGGCTGGAGCTGGTCATCGAAGAGCTGATCCACCAACAGGTGAAAGGGACCGAGCGGGCATTGTAGCAAGTGGATTGATTTGAGCAAGATGGAGCAAGCGATCGTCGCCAAGGGCAACGAGATCCGCGTGCTGAAGGAGGCGAAGGACGCCGCCAACGCCGACAAGATCAAGGCGCTCGTGGCGGAGCTGCTCGTGCTCAAGCAGCAGTACAAGCAGGAGACGGGCAAGGACTACGTGGCTCCTAAGGCCGAGGCCAACCCCAAGGCGGCCAAGGCGGCGGTGCCAGAGGCTGTGAACGAGGAGGGCAAGTCCAAGAGCCAGCTGAAGAAGGAGAAGAAGCTCGCGGAGGCGGCGGCCAAGAAGGACGCCAAGAAGTCGGACGGTAGTGCTGCCAAGCCCAAGGCCAAGCAGGCTAAGCCAGCCAAGCCGTCGGAGAGCGCCAAGCCAGCGGACAGCGCACCCGTGCCGTCGGACAGCGAGCTGCTGCTGCGCCAGGTCGAGTTCAACAACCAGATCCTGAGCTCGGGCAACAGCGACGGCCAGATCGTGACGCCGTGGGATGTGGAGGCCGAGAACGGCGTAGACTACGACAAGCTCATCGATACGTTTGGCTGCTCCAAGATCAACGAAGAGCTCATCGCGCGTATTGAGAAGCTCACGGGCCAGCGCGCGCACCGATACCTGCGTCGTGGATACTTCTTCTCGCACCGCGACTTGAACTTGCTGCTGGATTCGTATGAGAAGGGCGAGAAGTTTTACCTGTACACGGGCCGCGGCCCGTCCTCGGGCAGTCTCCACATGGGCCACTTGATCCCATTCACGTTCACGGCGTGGTTGCAGAAGGTGTTCGACGTGCCGCTTGTGATCCAGCTCACGGACGACGAGAAGTTTTTGTTCAAGGACCAGACGCTCGAAGAGAGCCGCATGATGATGATGGAGAACGCCAAGGACATCATCGCCTGTGGCTTTGACATCAAGAAGACATTCATCTTCGCGGATACCGAGTACATTGGCCACATGTACCCACAGATCCTCAAGGTCCAGAAGTGCGTCACGTACAACCAGGTGCGCGGCATCTTCGGCTTCACAGGCTCGGACAACATCGGCAAGTCGGCCTTCCCTGCCGTCCAAGCCGTGCCGTCGTTCCCACAGACGTTCCCAGTGCCACTGCGCGGCATGACGAACCTGCGATGCCTCATTCCTCAGGCCATCGACCAGGATCCGTACTTCCGTATGACGCGTGACGTTGCGCCACGTATCGGCTACGTCAAGCCGGCGCTGATCCACTCCAAGTTCTTCCCAGCGCTGCAGGGCAGCCAGACCAAGATGAGCGCCAGCAAGGCCAGCACGACCATCTACATCTCGGACGCGCCAGAAGAGATCGCGAACAAGATCAAGAAGTACGCGTTCAGGTACGAGTCTCGCGACGTGTCTCCCTTGCTATGTGATGGTTTCAAAGAGCACTAACCCCCATTGTCTTTTCGCTCTCTGTAGCGGCGGAGGTGAGACCAAGGCGGACCACGAGAAGTACGGCGCCAACCTGGAAGTCGACATCCCGTACCAGTACCTGTCCTTCATGCTCGAAGACGACGAGGAGCTCGCTCACATCGCGCGCGAGTACGGCAGCGGCCGCATGATGTCGGGTGAGGTCAAGCAGAAGCTCATCGACGAGATGACGTCGTTCGCGGTGGACATGCAGGCGCGTCGCGCGGCCGTCACGGACGCCGAGGTCGCCGAGTTCATGCGTGTGCGCGAGCTTGAGTTCTAAGCAATGGAAGGCTATTAAGCTGTAGGAACACACTCCCACTCACCTCACGAGGAATAGGGCACGCTATGCTTCGGCAGCCAAAGAGATGCTCCTTTGAGTTTGCTGTCACGCAGTTACTACGCTGTCATATAGTACGCGGGCAAAGCTGTTTGCCAACTTGTTTTCGGTTTTCGCTCGTTCGCTCAGACTCGTACAGGACCCACTGGTACTTCCTGATGAGTTGGAATCACCTCCTCAGCTCAGCATGCGTTCTCTCTTCCGCACTCTCACGACGATTCTTCTTCGCGACCGTTTTTCTGGATTAGTGACTTGACACGTCACCCTTTTTCCTCCACGCTGCTGCTTCAGTCAAGCTCCGGATGGCGATCTTTGAGTGGTTGCACCACCGCAGCGGTCACCCTGCACTCTTCCTTTCGGGCATCGCCTCTTTCTTCTTTCTAGATGGATTTTGGGAGTGCATTTTGACAAACCGCCATCGCTCGATCGTGATTACACCACGGAGCTGACTGGAGTTGGCTGAGCAATCGCGTCTTCAATGGAAACGCCAGACACCAGAAGCTGGTACAATGTGTACCACGCTTGGATTATCTACGATAGAAAATATCGCGTGAGATTGGACCCGTGGATGGCTGGTGGGCCGGACAGTACCTCATGCATGCGGAAGCAGCTACCAATGCTGCGGGTTGTCTTGATCGGATCGACGATGTACGGGGTAACGACCGCACCAGGTTCCAGCAACATCTTCTCGACTGGCAGAGGGAAGTACTCACTGCACATTGAAGGATCAGAGGCTAGTCTCCCAAAATTTCCGCACATACAAATCGTACCCAGCATTCGAAGTCGAGATTCCAAAGCGGCGATAGTCGAAAGTGACGTACGTCTCGAGGAAGAGAAGCAACAGGTTGCCGAGTCCAGTGCGCCACGTGAGTTTCCCATCACGAGTAAACTCGTAGACTACGGCTCCTCGTGCTCCTTCGCTGCGTCTGTGGCTTGCCAACACGGAAAGCACGCTGTTTTCCGATGAGCTTCTGCCACGTCCAGTCTCACGGCCATTCTCGAGATCCGTCGTGGGATTGGCGACGTGATGTTCGTCTCCGCATGCCTAGAGTGCACACACACAAAACATCAGAGCCAATTCTGCACCATGTGAGTCAAGAGTCTCCTGACCTGAAGAAACCGAATGACGAGAAGCACCAAGCCGTACGAGGACAAGCCGCCGGTGAAAGCAATGTTAAGACCTGCGCCAGAAGAATACAGGTAAGAAAATGGCTCTCAATGGAAAGCCTTCGCAAGGACTCACCGTGGCGTTGGATGTGGCTTTTCAAAATCAAGACGAGCGGGCGAAGAGCTGGCATCTCGACTTGGTGGGAATAAATAAGCGTCCGTGCGCTCAGTCCACTGTGCCCGGGCGAATGGGCGCACGTCAGGTCCAACATCACTTCTGTCTTCGCCTTTGCGGAGCCACAGTATACGATCTTCAAAACTGGAATCTTCGCACTGTCAAGCAGTTCGACCCGCTTTGCCCACGGTTGCTGTTCCAGCCCATTAGCAAGCTTTCGCAGCATCTCTGCCGGATCCTCAGTGGAGGTAGACGACAGCACACAGTCCACGTCACTCAGCGGTAAAGCGAGACGCGTAAAGTTGGATCCGTAGACGTCGATAGTCGAATCAGGCCAGAGGCCATGCACCAGATCCTGCAACTTGGTTAATGCTTTCTCCTGGTGGCATCCCAGAGGTCGCAGTTTCGTGTCGATCCGGTGGACAAATTGGTGGGCGTCTCGACTGAGGGCGCTGCAAGGCATACCAATAGAATGTGAGTATCGATGACTGGGTTCATCTAATGACGAGACGAACCTGTAGGTCGTGGAGTCATCTGACGCGTAACTCCGGGTCATGGGGTATACCGGATAGACAGCATATCCAGCCTGACCAAGCTCAGGTTCAATAACCCGTGAACGAAAAGGCTTGCTGTGTGGAGCTCGTTGCTTCACCGCCTGATGGATGTCTTGGTCGTTGCTGCTTGGAGCTGCACTGTCGGTAGGTTGTGGGGGATCACGCGGATGGTGAACGTCGTCGTGTTGACGGTCTTCAGCGAGAGCTTTGCTACTGTTTATCCTTTCGTGATCGATCTTGGTGTTGTGCTGCTCGGTGTGAGCTTGATCTGAACACTGGTTGCTCTTCGCGTGCGATTCCTCGGGATCGGACGCTCCTCCATCGCTGTTTGTAGCCTTGCTAGAAGGAGACTTCCACTCTGGGTAGTCTACGTTGGCTCCTTTGCGTTGATGCTTCAATACAGCATCTCGAAACACGAGCTGCTTCGCTGGGGGCGACTCCGGCCCTCGCTCAGGCGACTGGTTGCCGTTCGAGCGGCTACTTCGGTTTTCAGTCGCAGACTTTCGCGCATCGGCCGACAAAGATGGAAAGTGCGACTCATGGCTACAGTAAAATCAAACCCATATCAGTACGCACCCACATACATAACATCAACACTTCCACTGACGTACAAATTGGTATGCCGAGTAGCGTTCAGAGCATCGGATGCGGCCCAGAATTGGTGTTGACCCGTGATGCCACTGGACATACCCAACCGCAAACACCGATTAAGCTTTCAGCACGTAAAATAATGACCGTGTGTGTGCCATACCTTTGAGACGCTTCAAATGCCTGTCTGTCGTGGGAGTACTTGCAAGCTGCGCCGTGGTGGCACCCGCCACGAGACATGTACTTAAAGCACACATACGGCTTCGACACGTCAGCCGACGTGGGGAGAGGCGCAGACACTGGTGCTGGAGGAGGCTGTGGTGGTTGGCTGCTTGGAGGTCGAAGACTGCGCTTGGCACCACCGTGATCATGAGGTGGCCGCTGTGGGGGCACTGCGGCGCCACGGGCTCCGTAGTTACTCACGGGGACAGCGCCGTTGTATCGGTGGTACATTGGCATCACGGGCTGCACTCTCTGAGCATAGAGAGGCAGCGCAGGCAATGCAGGCGCCGAGGCTGGAGACTGATACTGTAGAGGCTGGAAAGGCGGATACGGCGGGTACTGCACGAGATACTGCTGCTGCGGCATCGAGTGGCGGTGGTGGAGATGATGGCGGCGGTTGTCGTAGTGCAGATACTGCGCCGATACCGCGCGGTCCTTGAGCTTACCGCCCTTGAGTTCACGGAAGGCGTTGACCGAGTTCTCGACGGCGACTTCGCCGCTCTTCATGGGTTCTTCTCGCGTGTTTCCCTTGGTTATCGCCCACACACGGACTGAATCGTGTGCTCTACTCTTGTTATCGCCTTGTCGATCAGCAGTGAGAAGTAGCGCCACGATATTCACCGAGAAAGCCTGCGTTTCCGATGAAATTGGCGAGTTTCCTTGCAAGATCGCGCGGGATTGTGGTCAACTGCCGAAAAGACGCGCACCCGAGACACTGCGCTACACTGCGTACTCTCACCCCGCTGCTTCTGCGCTCGTTAGAGGGCAATGGAGAGACGTAAAGACCGCTTTCTTGTCGCGATTGCCGTGGTTTCCTTTCCGTTGGCGTTGCTTTCTGCTTCTCCGGCGTGCCGGATGAATGCAGTTTGTTGGCGTTTTCAACGAGACTTTGAGTGTTGGCGACGATAAAAAAGCCAACAAACGCCAACACCCCCAACAAAAACAACCAACTTTTCCCAACAAAACAGAGTTGGGCCAAATAATAGTTGGCGGGTTTGTTGGCACGTACCCAAACCCATCTCAGGTCTGCCGGGTCGCAGGCGTTGGATGACTAGCCAGAATGGACAAAACTGCCACTCGAAAGAATCCGAAACCGACCCGTAGACCCATATTTGGAGCATCGATGGGTTTGATTCTAAGATCGGCCCACCCATTATTTTTCGTTGGCGTTTTGGTTGCGGGATGATGAATGATGATGCGAAACCAACGCCAGGGAGAGACCCAGAGACCCGAGTCATCAAGCAGCTTAATGCCATCAATACACCATCACGCGGAATCCATCACCACACTTCCGTCGTATTACATATTGCCAGCGCGGTACTCCTCCAAGGTCGCGAGTGTGCCAGTTTCCAGGAATTCGTCGATCTTGCCACCAGCAGACTTGCCGATACCCTTCAGTTTCTGCGCCTCCTTGCCGTTGTTGATCTTGGTCTCGCAGTCGCGGATCGCCTTCGCCACCTTGGACCAGGTGCCGCCCTTGAAGCGCTCACCTCGCTTGAATTCGAAGCCCGAGAGCTCAGCGAAAGCATCGGCGAGCTCCTGGTTGTCTTCACACGTCGCAGTCGGCTTGGCGCGAGACTTAGTCGTCTTCTCGCCATCGTCATCGTCGTCCTCCTCCTCCGTCTTAACCTTCTTCGTCACTCGCTTCTTCTTCGTCTTTGGCTTGTCATCATCTCCATCATCTTCCTCCTCTTCCTTCACCTCCTTCTTCACTGCTGGCGCCTTGCGCTTCTTGGTCTCGGTCGCCTTCTGGCCAAACTTGGCGATCATTTCCTAGAGACGATCAAAGCCTATCAGCCTAATGTTATACACATACTGTCTTGAGCAATAGATCATTCGCACCTTGAGGGCCTTGTCGAGCTGGAACTCACCCTATGATCGTCGAAGCAACCACAAGCACGTCAGTCACACTCTGCACGCCATGATTGATAGCACCGAATGCCAACTCTTACGTCCTCCTTCGTCGCGTTCAGCATCGTACCAGCCTCCACCATGGCATTGATCGGGTTCTACAAACAGCCAAGTTGCTGGTTAGATCAAATCGAAGAGATCATGCGAGCAGTGGACCGAGTTCTCACCGTCGGGACCTTCACGCTCTCCTTCTCGCACAGCGCCAGCAGCTCCTTGGCCGCCTTCTTGCTTGCCTCGCGACTCATTGCTGCTGGTGATAGAGTACGCAGATCTGCGGTTGCGTTCGATGTTCCGCTTCTCGTTCGCGTGTCAAAATGGTCGCCGCCGATGTCGGTCCGCCAATCGAGCTTCTTGCAATTTCCGTGAGCACTCGCGGCGGGCGATGGTTTCCCGCCATTTTTAGCGACAAACACTCTTTGTGCCACCCCGCTTTTGTGCCTTTGCAAACTTAACGTCCTCCACGCAATCTCAACCGTACTTAGCCACATCACTTCTGAGAGAATCTTTCCTCGAGGTTCAACATGGAAGAGATCCCACACTTGCGTCGTCATCGTTGCGGAATGGGCACCGCTGGCGACGGTGCGACGGATCGCTTGGAGAAGTTGGCAACTTCACCATGGCACCTCAGTGCAAATTCCCCATTCTTTGCGAGACATGTGTAGCCAACGGCTCCGCTGCTCCCTGACGCGAGCGCCACCGCTTGGCATGTAGCCACCCTTGCGCACTTGCACCATGGTCTCCTGGCCTCCCATCCAGCACCGACGGTTTGCGACGCCAACCCCTTTGCGGCATGTCATTCTGTCTTTTCTTCCATGGCGTCAATCCAGAAGCGCCCAGCGCGTGGCCAGAGCGCCAGCGGCCGCGCGTGTGGCCTCCCTGCCCAGAAGCAGCTACCGCCTATGAACTGCAAGCATTTACTGCATCGCATGACCTAACCTAGTGAACTACTAGTCAGTCACACTCCAACCATTGACTATTGACCTGTAGGCGCGCTTTTGTATCAAGCTCATGACTGCCTCTATCCGCCCCTCGCGTCCTCGGTCCCATGCAAAGTGAAGTTAATTCAGGCGGCGTGTGCCATCCACACACTGCTGTGATATTCTAGACCTGTGGTTCCCGCCGTCGCAGTGACTGGTCGGTACATATCGCATCTACGGTGTTGTTTTCTTCCATGCCGCTCGGCGACCCGTGGAAGAAACTTCGCCCCCAGTTCAGCGAAGATCTGAGCGCCGCGCTTTCGAAACGGTCCGCGCAACTTCCCACTTTATTCTCGAATTTTTCGCTTGTTCCGCCAACTTTGAGGTTTTTCACCCAGGTTGGACTCCAACCTCCAACAAAAATGAGTCACGGCGAATACAACCGCACAGATCTCTGAGCACCACAAGAAATAACCTTGGTCCCACCCTTCAAAACCTTGCGGCGCGGCCCGCAAAAGTGTCCCCTCTGTGCAACAAAGCAGCCGCTACGCGGCCCCACACCAACAACAGCAAACCAAACAAATCACGAAAGCCAACCCAACAAAAAAGGAAACACCAACGTTGGTGGCGTTTTGTTGGTGTTTGGTTTTCTTCCACCGCACCGCAGCCATCTTTCGAATCCGGTCGAGTGGGCGGCGCCAGTTCGCAGATCCGAAAAAGCACGGAAACCGCAGCACGCTCGCGCCGAAAGCGCCGCGGTCTCTACGTCGCCGCCGCTCCAAGCCGCTCCACCCGCACGACAAGCACCTCGCGCCGAAGCCGCCGCCGGACTAAGATCGACGGAAAGGTGCGCGGTTCTTCCATTCCTGAACGCGCAGTCCGTCGACAAGAGCTCGCTTGGTCACGCCAAGTCCTCCGTGGTAACTAGTGACCACCTCAGCAGCTTAGCCCACGCGCCAAGCCGCCAGCGGAACTCAGCCGGAACACGCGGCGCTTCCTCTTCCTCCTTCATCTATCAGCGTGATCTCGGTGCTTCCTTGTCCTTCGCGGCGTCGAGCTTCCAGTGACGAGCGACATCCACCTCATCGCGTCCAAGTGTTGAGCCATTACACAGCGATTCCCATCCCCACAACGGCATCCGAGCGACCGGATCCATGCTGATGACAGAGACTTATCCGACGGGAGCATTGGCGAACGCCACCGCCACGTCCAGCAGCACGTTGGACAATGACTCGGACGGCTACTCGGAGCGGGTACGTGGGTGTAAATGAAGTGCCACACATTTTCCCAGGAGATGCTGACGATTGCTGTGTGGGTATATGTATGTGTTGAATAGCTGCGTCTCAAGATCCAGCCACAGCCTCCAAAGTTCCCTTTCCGCGATCACCCCTTTGAACTGACCGTGTACATGGTCGACCCTTCCGACCACCTCAAGTCTGGGTACGTTCGTATTTCTGTTATAAGGTGGAGCTGGAAATGGTTGGACTTACGGACCCTCGCTCTATGCATCACAGACTCACCGTGCCGTTGAATGTCGAACTCTACTCGGCTGAGAAGATGACGCCAATCGAGAAACAGATCTTGCACGTGGATTCGTCGACTAAGCCAGTGATCAACGGTGACGGTATCTGCAAACTGCGTCTTCGTATCTCGGAGTGCTCGATGGCCATGGGCAACCGCAAGTTTGTCGTTCACATCTCCGCTTCCAAGCAAGCCGGCTCTGACTTGAACGTCGTCCCAGCCGTGACGTCCGAGATGACTGTGATCCAGCACCGCCTTATGATCCAGGAGAACCTTCCCGACCTCTGGTACAAGGATGAAGGTGGCCGAGACAAGTGCATGACGCTGCCGATCTATCTGGTGAACGAAAAGAACGAGCGCGTGCAGAACCGACAAGTGCCCCTTCGTGTGACGCTGCTGTACGAAAACGAGCACCCAGTTCTGAAGCAGGATATTCTCAAGATGTCACCAGATTGCCAGCGGCTCATCGACAACAGCGGCAAGGCCATGCTCAAGCTTCGCATTGAAGATGTGTCCAAGAACCACCAAGGACAGGCCTTCCGACTCAAGGTCGAAGCTGACACGGCACAGTCACCGATGAATTTTGATGTCGCCTTCGATCTCAGCTCGACCATCTCCGTCAGATCGAAGAGAAACAGGAGAAGACCGCTCAAGCCGTCGGGCATGTCGATCACTCATCACATCATCGCCGGTGCGTCCAACCCAGCGTCAGCAACATCGTCCCCATCCTCAAACCCAGACACAGAGGCCACTTTGGCGTTCCCTTCGGACGAAAGGGAAGCGAAACGCATGCGGTTTTCGCCAACAACGGGACCCAGTAGCCAAGCAGCTCCTCCTGGTGGCCACAAGTCGGCGTCACTCACTGGTGCGATGGAAAGCGTCCTGTCTTGGACGGGCGCGGTCGTGAATGGTCTGCAGCAGCTCGAGTGGCAGAACGTCGGCTATGAGTCGAAGACTGACGGAACGGCTGACCCTGAGCGTCCAATCTACCGCTGCCCAGCCTGCTGGAGATACAAGGATACGATGACGTACGACACGGCTCAGCACGACACCAAGTGCCTCATCGCGAACCTCTTGATGGCCTACATGACTGACACCGTCGGAAACTTGGACTACGTGCTCAAGTCGATCGAACAATTCCCTGCGATCCTGGCGGCGTCGAAGAACAAGATGGGCGACGGAAGCAATGGGCCTTCTCTTGTCAGCCCACAGCACCTCAGTGGACTGGGCGAGCATCCGACGACGCCCCAAATGATGGCGGGTGTGATGATGAGCCAAGCAATGGCGTCCAGTGCGAGTGCGGGCCACTTCGCGATGACCAACCCGATTGCAACCTCGGCTCCTCCACTCACGCGTGGAATAACTGAGATGATAGGTGGCATGGAGGCTCCTGCGTTGCTCCGCGGTAACTCTGGCGGTCTGTCCGAGTTTATGCGGTCGTTGGACGACCATGGCGAGGCGTCTGGCATGTACTTCCAGAACATGGCCAACCAGTCCCAGGGCTCAAGTAGCCAAGTCGCGGATGCCATTGAGATGCAAGTCTTCTACGTCTTGGCTCGGATGATCACGCTCAACGCAACGAACCCGATCGGCTTCCCG
This sequence comes from Pythium brachiatum, assembly GCA_023337615.1. Lineage (NCBI taxonomy): Eukaryota > Oomycota > Peronosporomycetes > Pythiales > Pythiaceae > Pythium > Pythium brachiatum. The sequence continues at coordinate 525 of JAADXI010000047.1, read as the reverse complement.
GCTTTCGACGCTAACATGAATCTGCTGGGTTTCTACCAGGAGGGACGCGAGAACTCGACTACCGAGGTCATGTTTGTGCCCGTGAGTGACATCACTGCGATCACGCAGAACGAGATTGGACAGACCCAGCGTCTGCTGCGCACCGAGATCAAGGAAAACAGCAATGCCGTGCACACACTCGCCCGCTGCAACAACGACCTAGTCAAGCTGAAGGAGGATGTCATCCTATTCCACTGGAACGCCAAGGACCGTGGCGTGCAGTCGTGGTAGATGTACTACCCACCCATTCGGCAACGTGCTCTTCATACCAGCGTCGGGTGACACGAAGATGGGACAAAATGCAGTATTTATTGCCTTCGTGATTCATAAGACAGTAGAACTACAGTAGTAGGTCAACCCGAGCAGTAGAGCTCACAAGAGCTCGCCAAACAATATGTAAAAAGACACTACCCACACAATCTCGCAGACTCCACTTGCATTTCGAGTTCGCATTAGTGGGTCCCGGGACTTCGATCGTCCGCTGGG